>CAJQTV010002523.1:0-10914 GCA_907163055.1 Formica aquilonia x Formica polyctena | reverse complement strand
AGATTTGCCGAAAATTTTCATAACACATCAAGGAAATTGAGGAACAATGCTTCTCGGCACACAGAGCTAAGATCGCTATGTACGCAAGTTTCCTTCGTTCGGAACGACTTAGTTACGTGCCTGTAAGCGAGATTTGCCGAAAATTTTCATAACACATCCAAGGAAATTGAGGAACAACGCTTCTCGGCACACAAAGCTAAGATCGCTATGTACGCAAGTTTCCTTCGTTCGGAACGACTTAGTTACGTGCCTGTAAGCGAGATTTGCCGAAAATTTTCATAACACATCAAGGAAATTGAGGAACAACGCTTCTCGGCACACAGAGCTAAGATCGCTATGTACGCAAGTTTCCTTCGTTCGGAACGACTTAGTTACGTGCCTGTAAGTGAGATTTGCCGAAAATTTTCATAACACATCAAGGAAATTGAGGAACAACGCTTCTCGGCACACAGAGCTAAGATCGCTATGTACGCAAGTTTCCTTCGTTCGGAACGACTTAGTTACGTGCCTGTAAGCGAGATTTGCCGAAAATTTTCATAACACATCAAGGAAATTGAGGAACAACGCTTCTCGGCTCACAGAGCTAAGATCGCTATGTACGCAAGTTTCCTTCGTTCGGAACGACTTAGTTTACGTACCTGTAAGTGAGATTTGCCGAAAATTTTCATAACACATCAAGGAAATTGAGGAACAACGCTTCTCGGCACACAGAGCTAAGATCGCTATGTACGCAAGTTTCCTTCGTCGGAACGACTTAGTTACGTGCCTGTAAGCGAGATTTGCCGAAAATTTTCATAACACATCAAGGAAATAGAGGAACAACCCTTCTCGGCACACAGAGCTAAGATCGCTATGTACGCAAGTTTCCTTCGTTCGGAACGACTTAGTTACGTGCCTGTAAGTGAGATTTGCCGAAAATTTTCATAACACATCAAGGAAATTGAGGAACAACGCTTCTCGGCTCACAGAGATAAGATCGCTATGTACGCAAGTTTCCTTCGTTCGGAACGACTTAGTTACGTTTCTGTAAGTGAGATTTGCCGAAAATTTTTCATAACACATCAAGAAAATTGAGGAACAACGCTTCTCGGCTTACAGAGCTAAGATCGACTTGTACGCAAGTTTCCTTCGTTCGGAACGACTTAGTTACGTGCCTGTAAGCGAGATTTGCCGAAAATTTTCATAACACATCAAGGAAATTGAGGAACAACGCTTCTCGGCACACAGAGCTAAGATCGCTATGTACGCAAGTTTCCATCGTTCGGGACGACTTAGTTACGTGCCTGTAAGCGAGATTAGAAGAAAATTTTCATAACACATCAAGGAAATTGAGGAACAACGCTTCTCGACTCACAGAGCTAAGATCGCTATGTACGCAAGTTTCCTTCGTTCGTAACGACTTAGTTACGTACCTGTAAGTGAGAAATACCGAAACTTTTCATAACACATCAAGGAAATTGAGCAACAACGCTTCTCGGCACACAGAGCTAAGATCGCTATGTACGCAAGTTTCCTTCGTTCGGAAAGATTTAGTTACTTTCCTGTAAGCGAGATTGACCGAAAATTTTCATAACACATCAAGGAAATTGAGGAACAACGCTTCTCGGCTCACAAAAATACGATCGCTATGTACGCAAGTTTCCTTCGTTCGGAACGACTTAGTTACGTGCCTGTAAGAGATTTGCCGATAATTTTCATAACACAACAAGGAAATTGAGGAACAACGCTTCTCGGCTCACAGAGCTGAGATCGCTATGTACTCAAGTTTCCTTCGTTCGGAACGACTTAGTTACGTGCCTGTAAGTGAGATTGCCCGAACATTTTCATAACACATCAAGGAAATTGAGGAACAACGCTTCTCGGCACACAGAGCTAAGATCGCTATGTACGCAAGTTTCCTTCGTTCGGAACGACTTAGTTACGTACCTGTAAGCGAGATTTGCCGAAAATTTCATAACACGACAAGGAAAAATTGAGGAACAACGCTTCTCGGCACACAGAGCTAAGATCGCTATGTACGCAAGTTTCCTTCGTTCGGAACGACTTAGTTACGTACCTGTAAGTGAGATTTACCGAAAGTTTTCATAACACATGAAGAAATTTGAGGAACAACGCTTCTCGGTTTACAAAGTTAAGATGAAAGTGGACGCAAGTTTACTTCGTTCGGAACGACTTAGTTACGTGCCTGTAAGCGAGATTTGCCGAAAATTTTCATAACACTTCAAGGAAATTGAGGAACAACGCTTCTCGGCACACAGAGCTAAGATCGCTATGTACTCAAGTTTCCTTCGTTCGGAACGAATTAGTTACGTGCCTGTAAGCGAGATATGCCGAAAATTTTTATAACACATCAAGGAAATGGAGGAACAACGCTTCTCGACACACAGAGCTAAGATCGCTTGTACGCATGTTTCCTTCCTTCGGAAGGACTTAGTTACGTGCCTGTAAGCGAGATTTGCCGAAAGTTTTCATAACACATCAAGGAAATTGAGGAACAACGCTTCTCGGCTCACAGAGATAAGATCGCTATGTACGCTAGTTTCCTTCGTTCGGAACGACTTAGTTACGTACCTGTAAGTGAGATATACCGAAAATTTTCATAACACATCAAGGAAAATTGAGGAACAACGCTTCTCGACTCACAGAGATAAGATCGCTATGTACGCAAGTTTCCTTCGTTCGGAACGACTTAGTTACGTGCCTGTAAGCGAGATTTGCCGAAAATTTTCATAACACATCAAGGAAATAGAGGAACATCGCTTCTCGGCACACAGAGCTAAGATCGCTATGTACGCAAGTTTCCTTCGTTCGGAACGACTTAGTTCTACGTGCCTGTAAGCGTTGATTTGCCGAAAATTTTCATAACACATCAAGGAAATGTTCGGAACAACGCTTCTCGGCTCACAACTAAGCGTTCCGAACGATCGCGTACATTACGCAAGTTTCCTTGTGTTCGCCGAGAAGGCGTAGTTCACGTGCAATTTCCAGTGATGATTTGAATGAAATTTTTCATATCACATCACAGGTACGTAATTAGGAGTCGTTCTCGAACGACAGGAAACTTGCGTACATATCAAGATTTATCTTCTGTTCGGAAACGACGTGTTGTTCCGTATTTCCTGATAAGTTAGAAAATTCGTCGAAAATTTTCATAACACATCACGTAAATCGTCGGAACAAAGAAACTTCTCGCTTAGCTCCAGCATAAGATCGCGTAAGTTCCTACAATTAAGTTTTCCTTCGTTCGGAACGACTTAGTTTTACTTCCTGTAAGTGAGATTTGCCGAAAATTTTCATGCAACACATCAAGGAAATTGAGGAACAACGCAAATTCTCGGCACACAAGCTAAGATCGCTATGTACGCAAGTTTCCTTGCGTATCCGGATACGACTTAGTTACGTGCCTGTAAGTGAGATTTGTTCCTCTAATTTTCATAAACACATCAAGGAAATTTTCGGAACAATTTTCTCGGCTTACACACGTAACTAAGATCGCTATCCGACGCAAGTTTCCTTCGTTCGGAACGATCTTAGCTCTGTGTGCGAGAAGCGTTGTTCCTCAATTTCCTTGATGTGTTATGAAAATTTTTGGCAAATCTCGCTTACAGGCACGTAACTAAGTCGTTCCGAACGAAGGAAACTGTACGTAACTAAGTCGTTCCGAACGAAGGAAACTTGCGTACATAGCGATCTTAGCTCTGTGTGCCGAGAAGCGTTGTACCTCAATTTCGATCTTAGAAAATGTGTGCCCGAACGAGAAGCGTTGTTCCTCAATTTCCTTGATGTGTTATGAAAATTTTTCGGCAAATCTCGCTTACAGGCACGTAACTAAGTCGTTCCGAACGAAGGAAACTTGCGTACATAGCGATCTTAGCTCTGTGTGCCGAGAAGCGTTGTTCCTCAATTTCCTTGATGTGTTATAAAAAATTTTCGGCAAATCTCGCTTACAGGTACGTAACTAAGTCGTTCCGAACGAAGGAAACTTGCGTACATAGCGATCTTAGCTCTGTGTGCCGAGAAGCGTTGTTCCTCAATTTCCTTGATGTGTTATGAAAACTTTCGGCAAATCTCGCTTACAGGCACGTAACTAAGTCGTTCCGAACGAAGGAAACTTGCGTACATAGCGATCTTAGCTCTGTGTGCCGAGAAGCGTTGTTCCTCTATTTCCTTGATGTGTTATGAAAATTTTCGGCAAATCTCACTTACAGGTACGTAACTAAGTCGTTCCGAACGAAGAAACTTGCGTACATAGCGATCTTAGCTCGGGGTGCAGAGCAGCGGTGTTACTCAATTTCCTTGATGTGTTATGAAAACTTTCGGCAAATCTCGCTTACAGGCACGTAACTAAGTCGTTCCGAACGAAGGAAAACTTGCGTACATAGCGATCTTAGCTCTGTGTGCCGAGAAGCGTTGTTCCTCAATTTTCCTTGATGTGTTATGAAAATTTCGGTAAATATCTCACTTACAGGCACGTAACTAAGTCGTTCCGAACGAAGGAAACTTGCGTACATAGCGATCTTAGCTCTGTGTGCCGAGAAGCGTTGTTCCTCAATTTCCTTGATGTGTTATGAAAACTTTCGGCAAATCTCGCTTACAGGTACGTAACTAAGTCGTTCCGAACGAAGGAAACATGCGTACATAGCGATCTTAGCTCTGTGTGCCGAGAAGCGTTGTTCCTCAATTTCCTTGATGTGTTATGAAAATTTTCGGCAAATCTCGCTTACAGGCACGTAACTAAGTTGTTCCGTACGAAGGAAACTTGCGTACATAGCGATCTTAGCTCTGTGTGCCGAGAAGCGTTGTTCCTCAATTTCCTTGATGTGTTATGAAAATTTTCGGCATATCTCGCTTACAGGCACGTAACTAAGTCGTTCCGAACGAAGGAAACTTGCGTACATAGCGATCTTAGCTCTGTGTGCCGAGAAGCGTTGTTCCTCAATTTTCTTGATGTGTTATGAAAAAATTCGGTATATCTCACTTACAGGTTACGTAACTAAGTCTTTCCGAACTAATGAAACTTGCGTACAGAGCTATCTTAGCTCTGTGTGCCGAGAAGCGTTGTTCCTCAATTTCCTTGATGTGTTATGAAAATTTTCGGCAAATCTCGTAACTTTCCGACAGGCACGTTCCTCAACTAAATTTTCGGCAAATCTTGGCACGTACATAACGAAGAAACTTGCGTACAGTCTTTCTTCTTAGCTGTGTGCCGAGAAGCGTTGTTCCTCAATTTCCTTGATGTGTTATGAAAAACTTTCGGCAAATCTCACTTACAGGCACGTAACTAAGTCGTTCCGAAGGAAAAACTTGCGTACATAGCGATCTTAGCTCTGTGTGCCGAGAAGCGTTGTTCCTCAATTTCCTTGATGTGTTATGAAAACTTTCGGTATAAATCTCGCTTACAGGTACGTAACTAAGTCGTTCCGAACGAAGGAAACTTGCGTACATAGCGATCTTAGCTCTGTGTGCCGAGAAGCGTTGTTCCTCAATTTCCTTGATGTGTTATGAAAATTTTCGGCAAATCTCGCTTACAGGCACGTAACTAAGTCGTTCCGAACGAAGGAAACTTGCGTACATAGCGATCTTAGCTCTGTGTGCCGAGAAGCGTTGTTCCTCAATTTCCTTGATGTGTTATGAAAAATTTTCGGTATAATCTCGCTTACAGGCACGTAACTAAGTCGTTCCGAACGAAGGAAACTTGCGTACATAGCGATCTTAGCTCTCTGTGTGCCGAGAAGCGTTGTTCCTCTCATTTCCTTGATGTGTTATGAAAAAATTTTCGGCAATATCTCACTTACAGGCACGTAACTAAGTCGTTCCGAACGAAGGAAACTTGCGTACATAGCGATCTTAGCTCTGTGTGCCGAGAAGCGTTGTTCCTCAATTTCCTTGATGTGTTATGAAAATTTTCGGCAAATCTCGCTTACAGGCACGTAACTAAGTCGTTCCGAACGAAGGAAACTTGCGTACATAGCGATCTTAGCTCTGTGTGCCGAGAAGCGTTGTTCCTCAATTTCCTTGATGTGTTATGAAAATTTTCGGCAAATCTCGCTTACTTACAGGCACGTAACTAAGTCGTTCCGAACGAAGGAAACTTGCGTACATAGCGATCTTAGCTCTGTGTGCCGAGAAGCGTTGTTCCTCAATTTCCTTGATGTGTTATGAAAATTTTCGGCAAATCTCGCTTACAGGCACGTAACTAAGTCGTTCCGAACGAAGGAAACTTGCGTACATAGCGATCTTAGCTCTGTGTGCCGAGAAGCGTTGTTCCTCAATTTTTTCCTTGATGTGTTATGAAAACTTTTCGGCAAATCTCGCTTACAGGCACGTAACTAAGTCGTTCCGAACGAAGGAAACTTGCGTACATAGCGATCTTAGCTCTGTGTGCCGAGAAGCGTTGTTCCTCAATTTCCTTGATGTGTTATGAAAAAATTTCGGCAAATCTCTCACTTACAGGCACGTAACTAAGTCGTTCCGAACGAAGGAAACTTGCGTACATAGCGATCTTAGCTCTGTGTGCCGAGAAGCGTTGTTCCTCAATTTCCTTGATGTGTTATGAAAATTTTCGGCAAATCTCGCTTACAGGCACGTAACTAAGTCGAAGCTTGTTCCTCAATTTCCTTGATGTGTTATGAAAATTTTCGGCAAATCTCGCTTACAGGCACTGAACTCAGTCGTTCCGAACGAAGGAAACCTGCGTATATAGCGATCTTATCTCTGTGAGCCGAGAAGCGTTGTTCCTCAATTTCCTTGATGTGTTATGAAAATTTCGGCAAATCTCATTTACAGGCACGCAACTAAGTCGTTCCGAACGAAGGAAACTTGCGTACATAGCGATCTTAGCTCTGTGTGCCGAGAGAAGCGTTGTTCCTCTATTTCCTTGATGTGTTATGAAAATTTTCGGCAATTCTCGCTTACAGGCGCGTAACTAAGTCGTTCCGAACGAAGGAAACTTGCGTACATAGCGATCTTAGCTCTGTGTGCCGAGAAGCGTTGTTCCTCAATTTCCTTGATGTGTTATGAAAATTTTCGGCAAATCTCTCTTACAGGCAGGTAACTAAGTCGTTCCGAACGAAGGAAACTTGCGTACATAGCGATCTTAGCTCTGTGTGCCGAGAAGCGTTGTTCCTCAATTTCCTTGATGTGTTATGAAAATTTTCGGCAAATCTCGCTTACAGGCACGTAACTAAGTCGTTCCGAACGAAGGAAACTTGCGTACATAGCGTACATAGCGATCTTAGCTCTGTGTGCCGAGAAGCGTTGTTCCTCAATTTCCTTGATGTGTTTATGAAAATTTTCGGCAAATCTCGCTTACAGGCACGTAACTAAGTCGTTCCGAACGAAGGAAACTTGCGTACATAGCGATCTTAGCTCTGTGTGCCGAGAAGCGTTGTTCCTCAATTTCCTTGATGTGTTATGAAAAAATTTCGGCAAATCTCACTTACAGGCACGTAACTAAGTCGTTCCGAACGAAGGAAACTTGCGTACATAGCGATCTTAGCTCTGTGTGCCGAGAAGCGTTGTTCCTCAATTTCCTTGATGTGTTATGAAAAAATTTTCGGTAAATGTCGCTTACAGGCACGTAACTAAGTCGTTCCGAACGATGGAAACTTGCGTACATAGCGATCTTAGCTCTGTGTGCGAGAAACGTTGTTCCTCAATTTTCTTGATGTGTTATGAAAATTTTCTTCAAATCTCGCTTACAGGCACGCAACTAAGTCGTTCCGAACGAAAGAAACTTGCGTACATCTTCATCTTAGCTCTGTGTGCCGAGAAGCGTTGTTCCTCAATTTCCTTGATGTGTTATGAAAACTTTCGGTATATCTCACTTACAGGTACGTAATTAAGTCGTTCCGAACGAAGGAAACTTGCGTACATAGCGATCTTAGCTCTGTGTGCCGAGAAGCGTTGTTCCTCTATTTCCCTTGATGTGTTATGAAAATTTTCGGCGAATCTCGCTTACAGGCACGTAACTAAGTCGTTCCGAACGAAGGAAACTTGCGTACATAGCGATCTTAGCTCTGTGTGCCGAGAAGCGTTGTTCCTCAATTTCCTTGATGTGTTATGAAAATTTTCGGCAAATCTCGTTTACAGGCACGTAACTAAGTCGTTCCGAACGAATGAAACTTGCGTACATAGCGATCTTAGCTCCGTGTGCCGAGAAGCGTTGTTCCTCAATTTCCTTGATGTGTTATGAAAATTTTCGGCAAATCTCACTTACAGGTACGTAACTAAGTCGTTCCGAACGAAGGAAAAACTTGCGTACATAGCGATCTTAGCTCTGTGTGCCGAGAAGCGTTGTTCCTCAATTTCCTTGATGTGTTATGAAAATTTTCGGCAAATCTCGCTTACAGGTACGTAACTAAGTTGTTCCGAACGAAGGAAACTTGCGTACATAGCGATCTTAGCTCTGTGTGCCGAGAAGCGTTGTACCTCTATTTCCTTGATGTTTTATGAAAATTTTCGGTAATCTCGCTTACAGGCACGTAACTAAGTCGTTCCGAACGAAAGAAACCTGCGTACATAGCGATCTTAGCTCTGTGTGCCGAGAAGCGTTGTTCCTCAATTTCCTTGATGTGATATAGAAACTTTCGGTACATCTCACTTACAGGCACGTAACTAAGTCGTTCCGAACGAAGGAAACTTGCGTACATAGCGATCTTAGCTCTGTGTGCCGAGAGTTGTTCCTCAATTTCCTTGATGTGTTATGAAAATTTTCGGCAAATCTCGCTTAAAGGCACGTAACTAAGTCGTTCCGAACGAAGGAAACTTGCGTACATAGCGATCTTAGCTCTGTGTGCCGAGAAGCGTTGTTCCTCTATTTCCTTGATGTGTTATGAAAATTTTCGGCAAATCTCGCTTACACAGGCACGTAACTAAGTCGTTCCGAACGAAGGAAACTTACGTACATAGCGATCTGAGCTCTATGTGCCGAGAAGCGTTGTTCCTCTATTTCCTTGTTGTGTTATGAAAATTTTCGGCAAATCTCGCTTACAGGTACGTAACTAAGTCGTTCCGAACGAAGGAAACTTGCGTACATAGCGGTCTTAGATCTGTGTGCCGAGAAGCGTTGTTCCTCAATTTCCTTGATGTGTTATGAAAATTTTCGGCAAATCTCGCTTACAGGCACGTAACTAAGTCGTTCCGAACGAAGGAAACTCGTACATAGCGATATTAAATCTGTTAGCCGAGAAGCGTTGTTAATCAATTTCCTTGATGTGTTATGAAAATTTTTCGGCAAATCTCGCTTACAGGCACGTAACTAAGTCGTTCCGAACGAAGGAAACTTGCGTACATAGCGATCTTAGCTCTGTGTGCCGAGAAGCGTTGTTCCTCAATTTCCTTGATGTGTTATGAAAATTTTCGGTATATCTCACTTACAGGCACGTAACTAAGTCGTTCCGAACGAAGGAAACTTGCGTACATAGCGATCTTAGCTCTGTGTGCCGAGAAGCGTTGTTCCTCAATTTCCTTGATGTGTTATGAAAAAAATTTTCGGCAAATCTCGCTTACAGGCACGTAACTAAGTCGTTCCGAACGAAGGAAACTTGCGTACATAGCGATCTTAGCTCTGTGTGCCGAGAAGCGTTGTTCCTCAATTTCCTTGATGTGTTATGAAAAAAATTTCGGCAAATCTCGCTTACAGGCACGTACGTAACTAAGTCGTTCCGAACGAAGGAAACTTGCGTACATAGCGATCTTAGCTCTGTGTGCCGAGAAGCGTTGTTCCTCAATTTCCTTGATGTGTTATGAAAATTTTCGGCAAATCTCGCTTACAGGCACGTAACTAAGTCGTTCCGAACGAAGGAAACTTGCGTACATAGCGATCTTAGCTCTGTGTGCCGAGAAGCGTTGTTCCTCAATTTCCTTGATGTGTTATGAAAACTTTCGGTATATCTCACTTACAGGCACGTAACTAAGTCGTTCCGAACGAAGGAAACTTGCGTACATAGCGATCTTAGCTCTGTGTGCCGAGAAGCGTTGTTCCTCAATTTCCTTGATGTGTTATGAAAACTTTTCGGCAAATCTCACTTACAGGCACGTAACTAAGTCGTTCCGAACGAAGGAAACTTGCGTACATAGCGATCTTAGCTCTGTGTGCCGAGAAGCGTTGTTCCTCAATTTCCTTGATGTGTTATGAAAATTTTCGGCAATCGCTTACAGGCACGTAACTAAGTCGTTCCGAACGAAGGAAACTTGCGTACATAGCGATCTTAGCTCTGTGTGCCGAGAAGCGTTGTTCCTCAATTTCCTTGATGTGTTATGAAAAATTTTCGGCAAATCTCGCTTACAGGCACGTAACTAAGTCGTTCCGAACGAAGGAAACTTGCGTACATAGCGATCTTAGCTCTGTGTGCCGAGAAGCGTTGTTCCTCAATTTCCTTGATGTGTTATGAAAATTTTCGGCAAATCTCGCTTACAGGCACGTAACTAAGTCGTTCCGAACGAAGGAAACTTGCGTACATAGCGATCTTAGCTCTGTGTGCCGAGAAGCGTTGTTCCTCAATTTCCTTGATGTGTTATGAAAATTTCGGCAAATCTCGCTTACAGGCACGTAACTAAGTCGTTCCGAACGAAGGAAACTTGCGTACATAGCGATCTTAGCTCTGTGTGCCGAGAAGCGTTGTTCCTCAATTTCCTTGATGTGTTATGAAAATTTTCGGTATATCTCACTTACAGGTACGTAACTAAGTCGTTCCGTACGAAGGAAACTTGCGTACATAGCGATCTTAGCTCTGTGTGCCGAGAAGCGTTGTTCCTCAATTTCCTTGATGTGTTATGAAAACTTTCGGTATATCTCACTTACAGGTACGTAACTAAGTCGTTCCGAACGAAGGAAACTTGCGTACATAGCGATCTTAGCTCTGTGTGCCGAGAAGCGTTGTTCCTCTAATTTCCTTGATGTGTTATGAAAAT
>CAJQTV010002514.1:0-13352 GCA_907163055.1 Formica aquilonia x Formica polyctena | reverse complement strand
TTTAAAAAATCTTTTTTTAAAAAATTTATCGAATGACATTTTTTCAATTTAAACCCCCGGAAAGGGGCGTCTTTCCGTACAATATATTGACTGCGCCCCCCCGACGGGTTGCAAGATAATTTGGTTTAACCCCCGGGCCAAAATTCATTTTTACAGTTCCTTTGCCCGGGTGACCCCAATTTCAGAGCGTTTCGCGCACGCCGAGAACGTGTGGGAGGGGTTTTTTTCCTTTCGAACGCGGGCGAATATACGTTTTGTTCCTAAAATTATGTCTTTTTATTAGCAGACTTTTTTAAAAAATTTCCGCGAAAGTTTATAAAAAAAATTTTATGGGCTCAAACCCCGCGTTTACTATACCTTTCCCGGCTAGTCTCAAAATGTTTCTTCTTCATGGGTTTGACAGCGTTTCTCGAGCGGGGCCCCCGAGCAATTACAGATTACCCCCAAGATTTTTTTACTGCGAATTTTGGTATTTTAAGGGGAAAAATTGGGGGGAAAGTTTCCCCAAACATAAAAAAGGTTTACTAAAGGGGTTTAAACATATCGTCCGTGCCGCGACTTTTATAATTTGCCGTCCCAAACCCAAACACATTTCAACGGTCCAAAAAGGGGAAAAAAAGATTTGGAAAAAACCGAAAAAATTATGGGGGTACGGTTTTTTTTAAATCGTGCGATAAACGCACAAAACCTTCGAATTACATTTCCGGCTTTTAAATTTTTGGGAAAAGGGGGGGAACTCTTTTTAAAACACGTTTTGGCAAAGAGGCATACGAGGTATCTCCTTTGGTCCCGCGTGTCTTGAGAAATAGCTTTTCTGGAAGAAACGCCCCTTCGGTCAACGACACGTTCCCGGAAAATATCCTCCCACAAAGCACGAAAAACCCGTTTTAAAACCCGGGAGAATTCGACTTTTTGTGAAAAAGCACCGCTACAGTTTTTGGGGCGGCTATAAAAGCAAAAAAATTTGGGTTGGGGATGAAAAAAAAAATCTCGATGAAAAAAAAGACTGCAAAAAAACGAATACTTCCTAAAATAAAGCGCGGTGGGTTTACCCTTTTTAAAACCTTTAAATTGGGAGTTCCCCGGTTTTCGTTGGCGGGCGGAGCAGCGGGAATCGGAAGGCGGGGAACGATGAAAGGCGGCCAACATCATTTTCGAAGAAAGGCCCCCTCTCATCGCCCAGAAGGTCAGGGCCCTTTATCTCGCTCCTACAACGGGGACGAGGGTTCTAAACCGGGGCCAAGAAAAAAAAACGTAAAAATAAAATCCTCCCCGGTGCCCAAAAACAAAGTCCCTTTGGAAACAACTTGCAAGACGTATCGTATAAAATTTTTTTAGGGGTTTTTTTTCATGCGCAAAATTTCCGAAAAAGGGTATAGGGGCAAATTGAGAGGGGGTTCGTAAATTTGGGTTTACGTCGATGGTTTCGGTACCCCGGGGGGTTTTTGCGTAGGCAAAGAGGGGAGTTTCGGGTAGTATTTTTTCAAATATTTTTGGGAAATTTTTTCGCCCGCCCAAAGGAAATTTTGTGCGATTTTTTGGAGCAGAATTTGCAAATATAAATAAAATCACACGGCCTTTTCCAAAATTAAAATTAAAAAGTTTTGTGGCAGTTGTGTCTTCGTTTTCTTCGAACGGTCGATTTTCGATAAATTTAAAAAAGCCTGAAACTTTCACCTCGCGACTCTTTTTTTCTTTTCGACGGGTTTTCCACATGTAAATCCGCTTACGGGGACCGGCAAGAGTACTTTTCCTTTTGCTGTAAGCTACTTTCCGCTATAGTTTTTAAAGGGATGGCGTTACAGTTTGGGGGTTTTAAAAAAAACTTTGAAACTTTCATACGATACGAACGTAAAATTTTTGAAATAAAAAATTTTTATTTTGAAAACGCGAAAAGGGAAATTACGATTCCCAAAGGGGTCGAAACGAATTCACGCATAAACAAATATCCCGCCCGTGAAATTTTACAACACGCGCGTTTTGTTTCCCAACGATTTTGGGTTAAATGGCGAAGAAAACATGAATTCCAAAAATGCTTCGCGAAATCAAAATACGCTAAAGAGTGTAATAAAATTTGTGCTTTTAGAAAAATTTTAGAAAACCCGGAAACTTTGGGATCGTTTTTGGGGAAATTCTCATCGAATCGTATTTACAGCCTCAAAAGGGCACAAACCCAAAGTTTGTACCTAAATATTTTTAAAGCTTAAATATTATTCGTATAGAAGGCAGCGAAACCTTTGGGCGAAATACAGCTTGACAAGCGCGTACACACGATACTAAATTTTTGCACCAGCTTTCCGCCAGGATTAAGATATGGGAAACCCCCCAACAGATCTTTTTATCTCCGATCCCCGCACGAAGCATTACTGTTTTAAACGTCGCATTGTTGATCAAAGGACTTTTGCTCGTTTTTTTCGAGGAGGGGAAAATTACCGTAAAAATTGCATTATGGGCCGGCAAAAATAAAGTTTTTAAACAAATAAAAATGCATTGTTGAGCGAAAGAACGGAGCACGCGAGAGAAATTCTTTTACGAGGGCCAATTTTTTTTGGGGCGAGAAGGCGAATGACTGCGGTATCGGGTCAAAACCCAGATTCGGGTTATGCTAAAAAAGCTAAAGGCGCTGAATCGCATTTTTTAAAATCTTTGGGTTTCGCGTACAAAATACTTGAACGATATGATTGCCCCTCTAAATATGGGAGGCGAGCCGTTTCTTTGGCGATCGAAATCGTAAAGATTGAGACTCAAACGTAAAATCCAAAACCCCAAACACAACGCTTAGATATAGCGCGAGATACGGATACCGATACAACTCAGATTTGAAACCGTTCCAAATGTAAAGTTTTCTATACGTCGGGGGAAATTTGAGGGTGGGGTAAAGTGATAAAGGGGCAAGAGGGGGGTTTTGGGGAAACAATTGTTTCCTTTTATTTTTTGTAAACTTCGATATAAACTTGCGGTGGGGAGTTTGCCCCCAAAGAAACGTTGGAATAATTTCCACGTTTAAAAAATTTAAAGGCCCTCTCAAACCCAACCGAAAAAGGGTAAAATCTTGGAGTTTGCGGGCGGGGAAATATGTCGCTAAAGCTGCTGAAGCTTATTTCCCAATTTTTGCGTGCCCCCTAAACAACTATTGGGTTTTTTGCAAAGATTATAACGAGTTGTGATCAACGCTCGTCACAAATTAAATTCTGATCCTTCGCGCAACGAAAAATTTTTCATATTTGGAAAATGCTTCGGCTGAAGCTGATATCGAATTATTAAAGATACAGGGCGTATACCTCATGAAAACTTTGAGCAAATTCAATAAACTACCCTTCGCACGCGCGTTGGAAAAGGGGCCCGATATTTGGGAAATATGATTTTTTTCGCTTTGAATCTAAAAGGAAAAATTTTTCCCCCTTTTGGGCTAATACGCCCAAAGCTTCGTGGACCTTTAAAGCCGCCCCCTCACGGGAAAAATCTGGTTCGGATTTTTGCACTGCAGCCTGGAAGAAAAATCTGTGCCCAAAAGATTTACAAACATTCGACACTGCAAATTGACCAACTTTAAACTCTACAAAACTGGGATTTTTTTCCCCTACGATGATTTAAATTTTTTTTTTGTTTTTCGAAAAAAATGTTTCCCGCCCTCTTTTTCGATATTTACTCTCGTTTTCGCAAATCTTTTTAAACGGATGGGGATAATGATGATGTGCTATTAAACATTTTAAAAATTTTTTACATTTTTACATTGCGGTCCTCTCGCGAAAAAACGATTCTGTAAAAAATTCCCCCGGGGCGGGGAATTTTTAATTTTTTATTGAAAAGGAGGTATCCCAACAAAAAACCACCGCCTATTGTCTCACCCTTGCACGATCGCTTGTCGAAATTCCCCATTGCCCAACGTAGTTCGAAAAAATTATCTAATCACAAAAAACCCCCTCCAATGTAAAAAATATATAAAGATTAGTTTTTGACGTCCCCAGCATTCGTACATCATTCTTCCCAATCGTACGAAATATTATCACCCATGTCGGGGGGCCAACGTTTGGATCTGAAAGGTTTTCATTAGGGGAAAAACCCTTTGTCGTGAAAAGTAGCGATACTGAAAAGGGTTTTTGTTTTTTCTACTATTTTTTTGCAATCCCGTACCATGGCGTCGCTTACAAAGTCGAGAAGGGCCAAGCTTCAGGGGCTAATCGAAAATCCCATTGGCTTCAATGGGGGGATGGAAATTTTTTGCATACAGTTTCCCCCAAAGGTTTTTTGATTACGAGAGGTGTGATGGGTGGGGGGAAGAGGAAGAGGGGACATTTTCCCCTTCGTGTCTTTTAAAGGGATACGAAAAACGAGAAGGGTTTGGCCCGATATATTTGACGTTGTTTCGAAAAACGACGTTATTATTAAACCCCTTGTTGGACTATGAGAAAATCACTTCGTTAAATAAGCAATGTTACTAATACTTGCGTTTGAAAAAAACTTTTTAAAAAATTGCGCTTAAAAAAATGTTTTTAAAAATATTAAATTGGGGGGCCGAATCAAAAGGGTTTTCATCCAAACATTTTTTGAATAAATTTTGGGTTAAAAAAATTTTTTTTTCTTTTGTTTTTTCCCCTTTTTCCCCTCTTTTTTTACCCCAGAAATCGAGATTAAATTTTAGTAGTGACTTTAAAATTAGGGGCGCAGCCACCTTATCAGACTACAGATTTTTACATTTCATACTGCCCCTAGATTTTTAAATTATTTAAAATGGTGTATAAAAAATTGGGTTTTGTCTTTCAACCCTTTTCGATAGCCGTTCAATAGCCCCGTTCAAAACCGTTCAAATAGCCTTTCGAAAGCTGTTAAAAAGCCTTTTTCGTTTAACCGTTCAATAGTCGTTCATAGTTTTTCATACCTTTCGAAAAGGCCTTTTCGTACCCTTTTTCGATAGCCGTTTAAAAGCCTTTCGTAGCCGTTCGAAGGCTTTTCAAACCCGTTCGAAAACCCCGGTTCCCAATTTCGTTAAATAGTCTTTTCATAGCCTTTTCGATACCCTTTTCAAAAACCCGTTCGGTAGCCTTTCAAAGTTTTCGATACCCTTCAAAGCTGTTAAATACCCGTTCGATAGTCTTTTCAAAAAGCCGTTCGATAGGGGTTTACTATTTTTAAAAATTTTTATTCATTTTTAAAAAGGCTTTAGCCAATTGTCCGCGGGAACGTGCTCCTTTTTTTTTTAAATCAAATTTTGGAAGAAAGCGTTTTTTTCTAAGGGGATTCACCCCCTACTCAAAAATGTTCGGGGAAAATGTCTATCCCTTTGTGTCCTTTCACAAGTGTCTGAAGCGAACGTTTAATACCTTAAGTGTGTTCCCAAGTGAAAATATTAAAAAGGCCCGTCTTTAATTGAACCCGTGTTGTGTCGTGTCGCTGGAACGCGGCATGGTGAGTGGGGGATTTGGTGTTTGGGGTTTGTCCGAGAGCCCTATTGAATCTAGAAATATACCAGAGAGAATCATTTTTTATTTAATTACTTAATTTTTATAGAAATATTATATTATAATATATTAAAATTTTGATTTAAAAGTAAAATCCAGGGCGACATAGAAACCCCCGGGTTTTTTAAAATTTCAAACATCGCGAAAATGACAAATGGGGGCGACGGAACGCGCGAGACAAATTTGGGAAAAAAATTAGGGGGAAAATCCTGTGGAGGCTCGAGAGAAAGATTCAGTAAATTGGCCCTTGGAGGTTTTGGGAAAAATTTTCGATCTACAAAATTATTGGGGCTCAAATTTCTATGGGGAACCCTATGGGTGGAAGAATCATGGGAGGGCCCCTCCAAAAAAAAAGTCGAAATTAATTGTAAGTATCCTTTTTAAAAGTTATAATATTTAAATATTAAACATTAATTAGTAACTAATAAAATTTTTTTTTTTTCGATGGAGCGCCGCATTAAATTTTTATTATCATTCATATTTTTTTTTATTATTTTTTTTATTATTTTTTTTTTTTATAAATTTTATATATATTATTTTTTTTAAACACACAAGCAAACACACCCAGCGCACAACACCAAAAACACACAACCCCACACAATACCCCACCCAAAATTTATTATATCCCAAATTTTTTTAATAAAAATTATTATTTTTTATATTTAAAAAAAAATGTTGATTATTTCTGCGCCTCCCCTTTTCCCACGTCCCTGCATGCCTCGGGGCTGTCTCTCTCTCTTCCCCCTGCATGCGGCGTCATCCTTTTCCCCCCCAATGGGGGACGCATCCTTTTCCTTTTAAACCCCACATCCTCGCGCTATCTCTCTCCACCGCCTTGGGGAACGCTGTATCATCCGGTTTCATGCTTTTGCGCATCTCCTCCTCTCCTCAAGTGCATCCCTCGCGCTATCCCCCCTCCCAAGTGCTCCCCGCTATCTCTCTCTCTTTTCTCCCCAATTTCATGCTTCGCGCTATCCCCCCTCCCAAGCAGAGCGCCAGTTTTGTGGGGAAAAGAGCCCCCACCCTTTCCGCGGGACTTACTAACCAGACGTAGTCCCTACGTCTACTGGATTGTAGCTTCGTGCTGGGGCAGGCTACGGCTACGAAAAGCACTGACGACACGAAAAAAGTTCGCCGCCGCCCATTTCGGGGGGGTCGTTTTCCCCATTTTGCTTGCAAAATTTTTCAATTATTTTATTTCTATGCAATACAACGAATTTTAAAGCAAATTTGGAAAAAAATAATTAGAATGGGAAAAAGAAATTTTTTTTTATTATAAAGAATAAAAAAATTTATCTTCCCTTCTTTTTTTGTAACGAAAAAACTTGAAAAATAAAAAAATAATATAAAAACTCATCAAAAATTTTTTTTAAAAAAAAATGGGGGGTTTTAACTTTTGAGGTTTGTTTAAAACGTATTATATTTTAACGGGCATGCTGATTCCAAAATTTTCTTCCGCTTTTTTCAGGAAATAAATTAATTAAAAAATATAAAATTTAGAAACCCAGTTTTTTTTTTATAGCTGAAAGTAAAAATTTTAAAAAAAACAAAAAAATAAATAAAATATAAAAATATAGAAAATAAATAAAAAAAAAAAAATAAAATAAAAAAAAAAATAAAATATAATAAATACAAAAAAGCTTAAAAACAATTCCCCTATGTCAAATTTTGTATTTAAATCTTAAAAAATTCTTAAGACTAGAATAAAAAATAATAAATGAATTTTGAAAAATTCTTAAAATTAAACGTTTTTAATCCCCCGAAAATGGACCCTCCCTTTATTTAAAAAAAAATTGAAAGAAAAAGGGAAAAAGGGTTTTGTTAAGACTATTTTTGAAACGCTTTTTTAAAAGCCCGCGTAAAATTAAAAAAAAAAAAAAAAGCCTTTTTTTATTAATAATCGATTATGGATTTTTATATGATAATATTATTGGTTTCGTTTTTTTTTTCATTGTCGCATAAGTCAATATCAGAAAAAAAAATTTAAACTTTTGTTGTAGGGTTTTTTGAAAATTGAAAGCAAAATTTTTTGCAGCACGAAAGTTCTCAAATTTTTTTTTTCCATCAAAAAATTTTTTAAAACCCTTCACATTTCTAAAATTCTTTGAAAGCATTTTGGTTTTTTTAAAGTGTTAACCAACGGGTTTCTGAATTTTTAAAATTCAAAAAATTTTTCTTTGAAGCACTCTAGAAATTTCGGGAAAAAAGCAGTTCTGTTTTTGGGTTGGCCCGTTAAAAAATTGTGGAAAAGCTTTAATAAATCCAAATGTTGGGAATTGTTTATATAAAGACCGTTTATTTAGGGATTCACGTCGGGAAAAGTTTCTTATAAAAAAAAAGAGAATTATTTTTAACTTTTTCAGACAATTTCGGATCATTAATTTTTTCCCCATTTTCCCATCATTAAAACCTAAAAAAAATTTTTTAAAATTTAACCGGGCCTGATAATTTGTTTTTTTTCAAACATGTCGTGGGTTTTCCTTGTTGTTTTTTTCAATTTTTATTTTGGGGGTTTTTTTCCCCGGCCCCCCCGCGACAGTTTAAGGGGATATCTGGGAATTTCACGGTTCTGTTTTTTTTTTTGTTGGCTTTTCCATCTTTAATTTTTTAAAAGATCCTTCAAACGGTGTCGTGATATTTGGTTTTTTTTTTTTATTCGATATTATTCCAAACACGGGGTTTTAAATCAAATAATTTTTCTAAACGGCTCCTCAATTTTAATTGGCTTTTTTTGGGCCCCAAAAATTTTTTTCATCTCTGGGAAAAATAAATTTGAATTTCTGAGGGGTCCCTTTTAAAAAATTAAAAATTATTAATTAATAAAAGACTATATATTAATAAAAAAAGAAAAAAAAAAAAAAAAAAAAAAAAAAAAAAAAAAATAAAAAAAGAATTATTTATTTACTTTATTTTATTTATTTATTATATATTTTTTAAAATTTTGACAAAAATTTTTTAATTTTTAAAAAAGAGCGAAACAAGAACCCCCCTGCTAAAAAAACTCAAAATGGGTTTGACAGAAAAGATTCCAACATCAATGGTTTTATGATAATTTCCCTTTCCCGGGAAAAACTGGGGGAAAGGAAATTTCCCGATGAAACCTCACAAATTTTTTTGTTTAGCCTGTCAAAAGACATTATTTTTGTATTTCCGAAAAAAAAAAACATTTGGAGTCAATATCATCTGGAAAAAATAAAAAATTTAAACCAAATTTTTTTGGACTAACTATTTGGAATTTAAAGTTCCTCTTCGAAAAAATTAAAACCCGCAATCAAAACCCCCAAAATTTTTAAAGAAGAATTTTTGTTTAAAAGAACCCAGTTTTAAAAACGGGGGGAAAAAATAGGATTTGCGTCTTTTTTGTTGAAAAGAAATTTTCCATTCTCAATTTCCCTCCCAATTACTTTTTTCTCATGAAGAATATTGGGGAAAAAACCTGATTTCACAGGGAATGTCTTTGGGGGGAACAAAAATTTAAAACCATTGTTAACAATGTCGTGGGGGCCGCAAGAAACAGATCGAAATTTGTGAATTTTTTGGGGGAACAAAATTTTTCAATTTTCGAAAATGAAAAATCTGAATAACAAACGAAAAATGGCCCCTCATTAATGGGTTTGTTTTTGTTGAACCAAAAAAGTTTTCTGTCAGATGTGAATTATTACAAATGATTTACTTAAATTTCGACGGATTGTTCTGCCAAAAAGATCTTTTTAAACGTTTGGGGAAAGAATTATTGGGAAAAAAAATATTTTTTCCTTCGATTGTCGTTTGGGCCCTTAAATTTTCGATAAGGGCCCCTGTTAAAGAAGGCAAAACTCCCCTTTTAAAAAAAAATTGAAGAAAAAAAAGGGGGCCCAATCTTGTACACTTCCTGTGTATGCCACTCTTCACATTTTGCACAAAAAGGGGGGCCTGCGAAAAAATCCCCAAGGGGTTTTGAGCATTTTATTAAAACTTTCCACATTTTTTCAAAGTATTCCAAAAACAGTTTTTTTTCCCAATTTTTCCCGATGTGCTTCGAGAAAATCTTTTAGGGATTTTTTAAGTATGCGAAAAACTTGGTTAAAGCGTCACAAGGCATTCAGAAATCTTGGAAAAATGGGACACATTAGGCAAATTTTTTTAATTTGGAAAAGGCCTGAAACGTTCATCCCGCGCAAAATTTCTGTCCATTTTTCAAATCCCTTCGAAAGAAAGCTTTCTCTTCTTTTCTTTTAATTTGCAAATTAACGTTCAAAAATACAATGCAAAATTTCAGCAAGGGAAATCCCTTTTTTCACGAGCTGCGCCTTCCCCCTCGAATTTCTACTTTGGGTTTTTTTAGAAAAATTTTGAAGGCCCGCTTTATTCACTGGAGTGTTTTTTTATCAAAATTTTTTGAACGTGGGTTTTTTGATCGTGCCAATTTTCTTCTTTTAGAGGAAACTGATTTTTGGGGGTTTAAAAGCAAAGAATATTTACAAAAGCCAAAAAAATAAAAAATTTTTTCCCAAAAAAAGGCGTCGATTTTATTCGAGAAATTGGGTTTTCAAATTTTTTATAAAAAACATGTGAACAAATTCGTGAAACGTCTTCCAATCGACCCATAAATTTTTTCATTTTTGTTGCAGTTTTTGATAACCAAAATGCATTGTTTTAGTGTGATCGAGAGTCAAAAAGGGTTTTTGGGGTACTGCAGGGTTAAAACGCAGATTAGGAAAAATTTGTCGATGAAGATGAAATGTGAAATGAATTTGGGAAAACTTTTTAGAAGTCGATCTCCCACAAAAATGACTGGTCCCAAATTTTCCTTCGTGTATGTGGGGAAAAAATCGGTTTGTATTTTACGGACAAAAAAAATATTTTGTTTTTTCCCAAAATTTTCGATCGCTTTTAAAAAATTTAAAACCCCTTCCCCTCAAAACGCTAAGCTTAACGCGTATTTTCCCCTTATTCCCGAGGGAAAAAAAGAAAAGATAAAATTCCTTGAGACATTAAAATTTAATTTTTCGTTATAAAATACGCTTTAAAAGGGTAATGATAAAGCGGGGTTTGCAAATATGGCATGACCCATGAAAATCTAACTCTCCACCGACAGAAATTTAAAATAAAAAAACAAATACCTGAGCGAAAACAACTTTCCTTGCTTCCCAAAGCATGAAAAAGAGATGCAACAATAATATTAT
This sequence comes from Formica aquilonia x Formica polyctena, assembly GCA_907163055.1. Lineage (NCBI taxonomy): Eukaryota > Metazoa > Arthropoda > Insecta > Hymenoptera > Formicidae > Formica > Formica aquilonia x Formica polyctena. The sequence goes on along the minus strand of CAJQTV010002514.1, from coordinate 2,728 downwards.
CATAAATATTACCCTACGTCCCATGATTAATAAAGGGGCCTTTTTCCTTTTTTTTTTAATTTCCCCTGGCTGTTAAAAAGCGTTTTTAACAAAAGTCTTAACAAAAACCTTTTTTCGTTCTTTTTTTATTTGTTTTTTCGAAAGGGTCCGTCCCAGGTTGGAAAAGTTTAAAATTAAGAACTTTTTAAAAAATTTTTTTTCTTTTTTTAGTCCTTTAAAAACTTTTTTAAATTTAAATACAAAAATTTACATACGCAATTTTTCTTCTTTAAACATTTTTTTTTTTTTTTATATTTTATATTTTTATTTTTAAATTTTTATTTTCTATATTTTATTTTTTTTTATTTATTTTAAAAATTTTATTTTTTAATTTTTTACATTTAGCTTAAATATAAAACCCGTGTTTTTTCTAAATTTATATTATTCCTTTTAAATTTTTATTCCTTAAAAAACTGAAAATTATTGAATCTCGGGATTCGTTAATATAATTTCGTATTAAACATTAAACCCCAAAAATTTTAAACCCCGCTAAATTTTTTTTTTGATAATTATTGATGATTTTTATATTTAAATTTTTTTATTTTTCCCGTTCTTTCTCTTAACCCTAAAAAATGGAAGATTAAAAATTTTTTTATTCTGTTTTTATTTTAAAAATTTTAAAAATTTTTTTTTTTCCATTTTAAATTTTATTTATTCTTCTAATTTTCATTTATTCTGTATACCGCCCTTTTTTTGTCCGGCTCGAAAGAAGGGGAGACAGAAAAAAGTAATCTGTCCCTTCTCTTCCGAAGCCACCCCCAACGCCGAGCTCACACGTAGCGTTTTTCGCTTTATGCCCCCTCCCCTCCACTACGGTTCGTGTTCTAGCGTGGCCTTCTGGCACACTGGATCAGACTGGGGAGTTTTCTGCGGTGAACATCTTAAAAAGGGCGATGCGGACAAGACGAGCGGAAGGACCCGGCGTGGGCAGCTGAGAAGGGACCCAGGGGGGCGTCGACGTCGCGACTGTGAACCCCACGAAGGAACGGTCCCGGTGAGGTTATCCTCCCCCATATTCGCCACTCCGCGATCGCGCCCGGAATCGTTTGGTTCTGTCGTCGTCCCGTGTTCGTACTTTGGGGTACGGGCTACCCGATTCTTTGGTGTAGATTTTCGCGTCCGGGCCCCGTCGTCAAGCGATTGAGCCCCGGAGCCCCGAAAAATCGGTTTTTCCCCGGATCGAGACATTACCCGCGTTTTTAATAACCGTGTGTCGTCTCTCTGGGGATTTTGGATTTCCCTAGATTATATTTGCGTTGGTTCTCGCACGTCTAGCGTTTAAGACTCGTTCGTACTGTATGTCGGTCGTCTGATGTGAATGTGTTCGCGTCAATTTGTTATATTTTTTGTCTTTCGTTTTTTTGGGTCTTGGGGTCTAAAATGTGCGTGCACGTCCGGTGCAACTTTCCCTTTCCCTTTTATATGGGGGTTCTTTTAGTGTGGGAAACGCGTAAATCGGTATTATATCGGCTGTAAAGCATCCGCGTCTCGAAATTTTAGCGCGTTTTGTGAGGGGTTTTTCCCCGCGATTCTTGCATAATTGCGTGCGTGTGTGTCCGAGCATTTGATTTTGCGTAATATTCCGTCCGAAATCAAGCATTCCCGTTGTAAAAATTGCCTGTTAATCTTAATTGGGATTAATAATTTAGCGGGAATAGCGGCGATAAAGGGCGCCATTGGAAGTGATATCGAGAATTGATTTGGGCTTGCGCCCGAATTTTAGACGAAAGTAATAAAACAATTTCTTCCAGTGCGAGGGGTAATTTAAAACCGAGCGGACATTCCACCGATCTAACGGTCGGTCTCGGGGGACGCAATACGGGGTTTCCGCCCCCGTCTACACCCGACTCGCAGCCGCGTTTCTTTTACCGAGCCGTAATTTACGCGGTTTATCATTACTATTCCGAGGACTGCGGCTCCCGCTATTATAATCAATCTGTTAATTTCTTTGTTTCATTGGCGGTTTTTTTCAGTTGTGTTTGTCGTTCCCGTAATTTCCCCCTCTTTCATAAAATTTTCGCTTAGGAAAAAAACTCGCCCTGCCCCCTACCGTTAGGGAGCTAGTCGCCCTGGCGAATTCCCACACATTTCTTTCCGGGGGGGGGTTTTTTTCTTGTGTTTCGCGAATGATACTGAAAGATCGTATCTGGCGCCCAAGTTCGATTCTCCATTATCTCTCGGATCTCGTCACGGTACGCGCGGACTCCTAAAATTCCCTTCCCCCCCGGGGCGTGGATCTTTTTCTCCGTTTTTCCCGTTTTTTCAACGCCATTCCGCATCTCCCGTTCGGCGAAAATTTGCTCCTGTTTTGGCGCAATTTTCACCGCGCGACGGGAGAACGAGTCGGCGGCCGCGTTTATCGCTCAGCCCGAAACGATGGAAAATCTCGCATATTGATATTCAAAACGATGCGGTATCGCAGTACCAAAAGCTCGCTATGCCCAGATATAATGTTTTTTAAGATTAAAGGTTATATGTGTTATATTGATTAATTATTAAAATTTTACACATTAATATTATATTGTTTTATTAATTAAAGGGGATATTGAATCTGCTGCTGAAAATTTAGTATTATCGGTAAGTAGATTAAAAATAAACCCAAATGTAAACTAAATTAAATATTTCAATTCTGTTATTTTGTTTGCTACGAAGAGGGGAAACGAGAAAACAAAGATGGAAAAGTACAATT
>CAJQTV010002513.1:0-12500 GCA_907163055.1 Formica aquilonia x Formica polyctena | reverse complement strand
AACTAAATATTTTACGAGATATTTTATTTTTTATATCAAAATATGTCAGATTAAAATATAAAATAACTCAAAAAGTACTTAATGAAAAAATACTTTATTATAGTGTTTTGAAAAGCTCTCGAGATAAGCTACAAGAATATGGAATAAAAAGTAGGCAATTCCATTTAAAAAATTCAATTTGACCTTGATCTGACCTTGGCAACGCCATCCAAGGTCAAACAGCTATTACCGTTGATTGTGTCTTTTTAAGCCTTACAACTTTTGTCTGAAATATTTTTCTCTAAAATGCTATGTTTACGAGATATTTGAGTGTATCCAGACTTTCGACACACCCTGTATACACAAATTATCAAATTGTATTATGTACTTATAATTTTCATTATACCGGTTTATTTTTAATTGCTAATAATATCATGTATTACTTCAATATTCTTTTTGGAATAATAAAAATAACATATACAATAATTACATAATTGATAAATTACCAACTTTAATACCAATTTTGTAAATAATAAATTATTATAATTTATATACTTTCATCTTTATATAAAGTTCATAACTTGTTATTAATGTATGGACATGTGTAAATCAAAAATACAATAATTAATGAATCACTATAATAATTACTTTATATATATGTGCATATATATAAAGTTGCTAACTTTAGATGAAAATATATGCATACACACACGTTAGCATATCAGTATATTACAGGTAACAACAGAAGTTCCACATTCAATTGGTCAATTATTGCATTTTCCTTTTATACATATTGATATAAACCAAAAATGTTAAACTTTATATGAAAGTAAAGATGTATATATATATATATATATATATATATATATATATATATATATATATATACAGGGTGGTCCATTTTAAAAGAGCCAGTCAAATATCTCGAAAAATATGAAAGATACGGAAAAATGTTTCAGACAAAAGTTGTTTGGTTCGAAGGGGGACATAAGATGGTGCCATTGATGTGACTTTGGATAGACATTTGAAGGTCACATGAAGGTCACTTTCAATTTCTTAAATGGAAACCCCCATTTTTCATTGCATATAGTTTATCCCGAGAGCTTTCCAAAACACTATAATCAATTAGTGTAAAGAAAAAAACAAATAATTGTTTTAAAAAATACATTGTAAATAATTACATACTTTTTCTTAAAAACAATTATTTTTTTATACTAATTGATTTGTCTCATTATTCTGTACATAAAAGTATTACTGTAAGATTATCGAAAACTAAATATTTTACGAGATATTTTAATTTTTATAACAAAATATGTTAGAATAAAATATATTATTATATATTTTTTTTCTAGGCTTCATCATCTGCCATTTTTCTGCAGATATTACAATATTAAATTCCTTTTTGTCTAAAGTTACAGATATATGCTGTGACGTGACGTTTTTGGGACGTCCGTCACAAGGGTCGAATGACCGATCGGGGGCGGTTTTTCGGGGGCCTGCGTCCTCTCTATTTAGGGAGAGAGCGGCCCAATCGTCAGATCGACGGGATCTGACTTTTGGTTAGTAATAGTTATCGCAAATGTAAGCTCGAGATGAGCCCGCGAGTTGGTTGTCGGCACGAGATCGAGCGGCGGGATCCCATCCGGCGGAAGGAAAGGAAGAGAGAAGAGCGACGGCCGAGAGCGGGAGTCCAGGACACCCGGGAAACAGGAGACGTCAGGTCGTAGCTGTCTAATATTAAAAACATTTTATATGGCTGACAAACCTCGCTGCCGGTAAATTTATATTTCTTATGGCAGGAAAGGAGCGCGGAGGGCCGGAATAATCCGGCCAAAGGGGCGGCCACTCCACCCGCACGAAGCGAGGGAGTCCCAAGGACGGAGCGGCGAGCGGACTCTCAATCCGGAACCTATCCAACCAGATAGAAAAGAGAGCCGATCGGGCGCAGCCGTAAGTCCGCACCTTTAAGCCAAAGAGCAGAAAATTTTGGAAACTCCGGGGCGATGAACCCACCAACACGGCCGTGATGACAACAAGGATCACGAGGACCGCAGGACGGCCCTGCGTAACGCGAAAGCGCCACAGGTGGCACGATAGCGATTTATCGCGCCGGCGTGTCTCCTGCAGGACTCTCGCTCGGCACTGTTCGGCGAGCTTTCCGGAAGGACGCTGGTCTCCCAAAGCGTGCGAGCGAGATTGTAAGAGGAAAAACCACAGGATTCCTGCCGGTGGGACGAGCGTCGTCGACCCGATTTTGTTGCCGTTTGTCTGTAGGTAATTAATTCGGATGAGTCGCGCCCTTAATAGTTGTCGAGCCACGCGTTTTTGTGAATTAACTTGGTGAATCTTTTGTTAGATTTAGTCGCACGGCCGACGGGCACACGCCGCTCATCCGAATTATCTAAATTAAGCTCTCTCTATTCATTTCGCCGCCGCCGACAGTCATTAATGTTAGTTTCGCGTGTAATTATTACGTGCTGTAAAATATCGGGATTTTCACGCTCGCACGATCGATATTCCGTATCGCGCAAAATATTGCGTCATACGACTCGTACACCACAGTCGTCACCGATAGTTTTCGTATCCTTTTTGTGTATTGTTAGCAGTTATTTTGTACACGCTATACGTAATTAGAGTGAGGAGAAAGCGCAATTCTCCGGTATCGAGCAGAGGATCTATCTGTTGTTTGTGACCCCGTCGTTAGTGTTCGCGAGTCATCCGAGTAATATACGTGGCGTATTTCAAGCAAAGGTCGTCGTTATTATTATTGAGGCACATTCCAGCACCACGAGCTGTGTTAAAAGACCGATTCGAGTCGTAACACCGGGAAATTGTATTGAAGCGGATTCACGGGCGTGCGTAAAGTAGTTACCGGCGCATTCGAGAGATTTGTTTAGTTGTCGCGGCCTAATTAAGTCTCGTACGGTGGAAATCCTCGCGGCCGAAAAGTCGAGTTAAAGCGCGTAAGACGCCCGGTAATTTAATACTGTTGCGCACGGTCGTGCCGATCTCCGCGGAAATAATATATTTTATTCGCCTGTAGAATAACCAATGTCGCTCACGATTATTAATTCTGTGAAATGCTATCTACTCTTGCTTCATTTAATATATTATTATTGTTATCTTTATTGTTAACTTATCGAATGCTCATTTTCGCTCCCGTGTTCTCGATTCTCAGGAACTCTCCCGTATCCCCCCGAACCACCCCCTCTACCATTTTGGGTAAATTGAGTAGCCGCGGAATTTTGCCGTCGCGTCAATTATCGGTCTCGCAATTGTCTCTTAGCGTTATTATTATCGTGAATGGTGCGGCCTGCCGTACCTGGCGCCCAACTCGGTTTTTTTTTTGTGATATACGGACTTTTTCGGGATATCGGGACCGATATTCGAGATACGCGCCGAAGGTGTGCCGTGGGCACCGAGAACCGCCCGCCGACTAAATAATTATTAATTAAATAATTAAAAAGAAATTACGGTTACAAGTGTTTTGGAAAGCTCGCGGGATAAGCTATAAGAATATGCAATGAAAAATGGGGGTTTCCATTTAAGAAATTGAAAGTGACCTTCATGTGACCTTCAAATGACTATCCAAGGTTACATCAACGGCACCATCTTATGTCCCTCTTCGAACCAAACAACTTTTGTCTGAAACGTTTTTCCGTATCTTCCATATTTTTCGAGATATTTGATTGGCTCTTTTAAAATGGACCACCCTGTATATATACAGGGTGTCCCAAAGCACCCTTGACAACGCTCGTGAGCACGTAGAGCACAGTAAACTGAACAGAAAAGTCCTGTACCATTTTTTTCTATAACGCTGAATAAAGGAGTTATTATTGAGTAAAGTCTGGTCAATCAACGCCGACTTTTAGCCGGACGCACGTCAGTGAGCCGCCCGTCTGTTAGTGTGTATCGCCGTAATGACGGAGCGCTCACGCACACTACCAGGCGCGCTGCTAAAGGTCGGCGCTGATTGGCCAGACTTTACTCAATAATAACTCCTTTATTAAGCGTTATAGAAAAAAATGGTACATGACTTTTCTGTTCAGTTTGCTGTGCTCTACCTGCTCACAAGCGTTGTCAAGGGTGCTTTGGGACACCCTGTATATATATATATATATATATATATATATATATATATATATATATATATATACAGGGTGTCTCACAACCTCCGTACAATATTTTAATAGCGTATTCTAGAGGCAAAATAAAGTAAAAAATCTTAATAGAAAAATATTGAGGCTACAATAGTTTTTGAGTTATAAGTGACCAAAGTTTGCCAATAATATTGCGTAGAATTCGCGCCCTCAGGCTCGTAACTACATTTACACACGTACTGATCTGTCATCTGTTATTGCTGACAGATAAAATTAATAAATTGATTTCCACAAAACTTCTCCGCGCGATCAAAACAAAAATAAACTTTGTTTCTTAAATGTGTAAAAATATTAAGTTTATATTTTTATTTAAATATAATAATTAATCAACCATTTAAATCGTTATTTAAGAAAAAAATTAAATATTTTACATACAAAACATTTATAGTTCGTAAAATATTTGTTAATATCAGCTGACCGCCGTACATGATATTCACATACATAAGAAACAATAAAATCAGCTGTGCAGTAAAAATCAATATTACCTAATTTGTAAAATCAATAACAGATGACAGATCGGTACGCGTGTATGTGTACGGATCTGAGCGCGCGAGCTCTACGCGATATCATTGGCAAACTATGATCGCTTATAACTCAAAAACTATTGCAGCCTCAAAATTTTTGTATTAGACTTTTTTACTCTATTTTATCTCTAGAATACACTATTAAAGTATTGTACGGAGATTGTGAGACACCCTGTATATACATTTTATTAGCATATTATTACTAACAAAATTAGATCGGTATTTAATTAGATAATTAACTTTTTTACATTTTCTTTCTAAAAAAAAAAAATTGCGAAAGTATACCTGCGCATACAGCGCAGGCACGTATCCGGATGGTGCGATACAGGCACGTATCGTGACTGAACATGGGAGGGGGAGGGAAGATCCTTACTCGGGTTTGAACCCGAGTCTATGCGGTAAGGAGCCTGCACCTAGCACGTGTGGCTATCAATCGTACCGATATTTATTGTATCAATACTGTCATTTATGTTATACATACATATGTACATAAATATGCATCATATATGTATATAAATCATCTATTAGTATCACAGAAACTTTACGGCTTGTGTAAAAGATTTCCTGTCTTCCCAAAAATTTGAAAGCTTGAAAGCTTTATATCCGATGGCTGTGACTTGTCCAAAATATTTTTAAATTATAATTTCTTATTTTATATGTCCAAAATAATTGTAATACATTAATAAAATTTTGCCGATTAAAATGACATGAAACACGATGATCTCAGAAGAATGATAATTTTGAATCAATTATGTAATTAAAATTATGATTTCATTAAAAATAATCCGATTAATGTCGTGCTTGATGTCAAAATGTTTTAATCACATAAATGTAATTAATCCACTACAATTATTTTGAGATATATAAACTACGAAATACAGACATTTTATTTTCTATGGTAAGGTGACATATAAATGTGAAAGATGACAGATAAAGCAAATCTCGCGAGCGAAACTCTTCGATATTTGTCATCTCGCTTGCTCCTTTATTCTTTCTCGCTCTCGCTTTTGTCGACTCTCCAGCATCGCGCGGGCATCTTTCCTTATCTACTATATATAAACATCTTATAAAATAAAAACTGAAACTTTCATATTGTATTTTATTAGTATAAAAATAATTATAATGGATCAATGAGATTCTTGCGATTAAAATAATACCAATTATGACATAAATCGGATAATTTTAAATGAAATAAGTAATCATAATTTTAATAACATAATTGATTAAAAATTATCCGATTTATGCCATGTTTAATATTATTTTAATCGCAAGAATCTCATTAATCTATTAGAATTATTTTGATATCGATAAAATGCGAAAAACAGAAATTTTACAAACGATATGTAACCCGAGATATTATAGATAAAGAGAGCCTCGCGAGCGAGACTTCGGAACTCTTTGATGTTTGTCATTTCGCTTGCTCCTCGTTCGTTCTCGCTCTCTCTTTCGATACTGTGAACCATGTGGCAACGGCGCACGTGCTCAGAATCGGCCAGGACATCTTCATTTGTCTTGCAACTGTTGTTAAGTGTTGTTAGTCAAGTGAAAAATCTTAAATCTTATGAGCCATGCCTAGACGTAAATATTGAATTCTATTAAAATCTCTTCACTCTCTCTCTCTCTCTCTCTCTCTCTTCTTTCTTTTATCTCTATTAGAAATTAAATAATATAAAGAAAGAAATATTATATAGATATATAATACAATTTGTATTGCACCACGAAGCGAAGGCAGCAATGTATCTGCCACACGGATGACGACACGGACAACAGCGTCGACGTCAATGCCGAGGACGACGCTGACGAGGACAACGGCATCGATGTCGATGCCGAGGATGACGACGGCGACGGCAACGGCATCGATGTCGATGCCGAGGACGACGACGGCGGCGATGCCGATGCCTATGGCAAGCTCAAGGGCCAGGATGGTGACCACGGCAACGTCACCGCTAGCGGCGGACCCGAGGAGGCGGGTAACCGTAGGGACGTCGCCGCTAGCGGACAACAGGCGGATGCCGACGGGCCCGAATCGGTCCAGAGAACCAAATGTACAAAAAGTTAGTTTTATTAAAAAATATTTTAATAAATACGCGCGCGCGCGCGCGTGTGTGTGTGTGTATGTAAATATGCATATGTAAATATATGCGCGTGTGTGTATGTTACAATGTGTTATAATGCGCGATCTTTTTTAAAGCAGAAATATCATTTCTCATATTCTAGTTTTAAAACCATTTACGATGAAACAATCACTGGCATGTGCTTCAATATATTACTATATTATTTGCAATTTATATGTGTGATTTGCAAATGATGTAATATATTGAATCACGCGCTTGTTACCATTTCACAAATGATTTTAAACTGGAAGATGAGAGATGATATTCCAACTTTCCAAAAAGTCGCATTGTAACACGCACACACATATACACACATTCACACTTATATGCATAATGGTTGCTTTCGAAAACTATCTGTGTTAATGAACGGAGAGGTATGCATAATTTTTTAATAATAATGTGAATATTTCAATATGATAAAAGTTGTAGCACTGTTTGAACCATTTAATTTGATATATATTTGTTACGGTCTACCTCTTTTAGTTTAAAAGATAAAAAGGAGCGGCCACTTTTGGTGGGACACCCTGTATATATGTAAATATATATATGTAAATAGTATACAGTGTGTGTGTGTGTGTGTGCGTGCGTGCGTGCGTGCGTGCGTGCGTGCGTGCGTGCGTGTGTAAAAATATTAATATTGTAATTCTTTTGCGGCGCATTAATAATGCGGTGCGACGGGCGGTCTTCAGAGAAAGAAGAAGGCAGAGGAACGCCGGCATGCCACCTTACATGCCGACTGTACCGCCAACAGGGTACATGCCCGCATCCCTGTCATCGGGGTACATGGTTGTACCGCCTGCACCAACTGGGTACATGCCGGCATCGGCATGTTACTGTTGTTTCTCCATCCGGATATGTGCCCATGTTACCTGCATCATCCGGATACGTGCCTGCGCAGCCTGGATGTAGTTATGTCCCCGCGTCGTCCGTACCATCCGGATACGTGCCTATGCCATCCGCACCATCCGGATATATGCGTTTTTTTTTAATTTATATTTGATTTTCTGATTTGATTTTCTGATTTTATTTTATTTTATTATTTTATTTGATAATATTTTGTTTTTGTTTAGTTATTTTCAAATTTTTATTTTTATTTTATGTATTTTTTGAATCTAACTATTTTTTTTCTTACGTTATAGTTATAGCTCATAGTTATTAGTTTAGTTGTAAGCAATTAGTTTTAATCAGTTTTAATACATACACACTCGCACACGCATACACATACACACACGCACACAATGTAAAAACACACATATATAAAATATTAGGTGTACAAATAAGTTTCCGCCGTTTGACAAAAGTTGGCGCCACCAGTAAGTTATGGTTAAAATTGTCAGATGTAAAACGTTCTTATCGTAAGATTGGACATCAGTCAATAACATAACCTTAAAATATTAGTGATTTTTTATCAGTATAATATATTCTTTTGTGTGCGAAAATGTCGAGTTTTGAGCCGAATAAGCGTCATTTGCGGGAACTTTTGATTTACTTCTTCAATTTGAAGAAATCTGCAGCTGAGGCGTATCGATTGCTTGTAGAAGCATATGGTGAGGATGCCTTAAGTGAGAGAAGTTGTCGTGAGTGGTTTCAAAAGTTTAAGAACGGTGAATTTGACATCGAAGACAAAGAACGTAGCGGAAGGCCGAAAGTGTATGAAGACGCGGAATTGGAAGCATTATTGGATCAAGATTCGTGCGAAACGCAAGAAGAACTTGCACTTACATTGGGAGTGACTCAACAAGCAATTTCACATCGGTTGAAATCATTGGGATTGATTCAAAAACAAGGAAATTGGGTTCCATATGAACTGACGCCGAGAAACGTTGAACGCCGATTGTTCACATGTGAAACGAAAGGGTTTTCTGCACCGTATAGTCACTGGTGATGAAAAATGGATCCACTATGATAATCCAAAAAGGAAGAAATCATGGGGACCACCTGGCCATGCTTCAACATCTACAGCTAAGCCAAATATTCATGGAAAAAAACTCTTGTTGTGCATTTGGTGGGATCAGCTTGGTGTCGTGTATTATGAGTTGCTCAAACCGAACGAAACCATTACTGGGGCTGTCTACCGAACACGATTGATGAGATTGAGTCGAGCACTCAAGGAAAAGCGCGCCCACTACTCCAGACACGACAAAGTTATTCTCCTGCATGATAATGCTCGTCCACATGTTGCGGCGCCGGTCAAAACCTATTTGGAAACACTCAATTGGGAAGTTTTACCCCACCCGCCGTATTCACCAGACATTGCTCCTTCTGATTTCCACATGTTTAGATCGATGGCGCATGGCCTGTCTGAGCAACACTTCACATCATATGAAGATACCAAAAATTGGGTCGATTCGTGGATAGCCTCAAAAGATGAAGCATTCTTCCGACGCAGTATCCGTATGCTGCCAGAAAGATGGGAAAAAGTAGTGGCAAGCGATGGACAATACTTCAAATAAAACATTAGGTTCCGTTCTTTCACAATAAATGCCCAATTTTTGATAAAAAACGGCGGAAATTTATTTGTACACCTAATAAATATTTATAGTTCGTACTTAAAATTCAATATCTTTATATAAACTTCTTTCCTTATTTCTATCCTAATTAATTGAAATATAACATTTAATTAATTTCATTTCTTTTTTTAATCAATTATTTTTGTTTTATTATTTATTTACTTAAAGTTTGTTTTCTATAAATGTAGGCAAGCTTATATAAATATGCAAATGTTTGATAACATATAGAATAAAGTATATCAAATTTTCTTTTTTCATTTATAAATTACATATCTATATGTATATACATATATATATATATATATATATATATATATATATATATATATATATATCATGCTCCTCGCACATTCGTTTACACGTTCATTCACGCTGCTCTCTATCTTTCTCTCTCTCTCTCTCTCTCTATCCCTCTATCTCTCTATCTCTCTCTCTTTGCTCGTTCTTTATTGTATTCTTTCATCCCCATTATTATATTCTTTTATTTGTTCGACTTTTATTCTTTCTATTCTCGTCTTCCTACATAATAATACATTAATTTATTCATCTTTATTTTATAGAACATAAATGAGATATTGTGTATGTCATGAATAGAAAAAGTATTTAATTATGTTTGTTTTTGTATGTACATGTGTTGTATTTAACTATAGTTAAATAGAAAAAGAAAATAATTTATTGTGTAACTCATTTATATGGGATTTGAACAGGGAGTGTATGGTTAGAGTTCTGCCGATCAAAGCTTCGGGCCGAACGCAGAAAAAACAAAATGAAAAAGATCCTCTACCTAGCACGCACAAACCGGTCTCCTCCTTTTACACACGCTCGCTACGCCTAACCGATTCGTTCCTCCCCCCCTCTCGCATCTCCCTCTCCCGAGCACGCCCGAGCTTTTCCGAAGTTTCCCGCAAGGAGCTATCGTCGACTGAGTACCGTCGCGCGCGCTGGTCAAAATTAATAACTTAATCCTACACTCGGCCATCCGTTGAACATCTGACCTCAGATGTTGTCATTTCGCCTTTCATACATCTGGTGGGTCTTCTTGGGTATTTGACCAGGGCTTTATATGATCCGCGGCCGTCGAGGTGGTGCGTGGACCTTCTCCTTCGCCCAACATATCAACGATATAACGATCGTTACGCAGAACGCCTTTAATGCGATATGGTCCTAAATATTTCGTACCAAACTCGAGTCCGGGTTGGGTTCGTTGTATGGCTACCACGTCGCCTTCGTCGTATTTATTTGGTAACTTCCGTTTGTTGTTGTAGCAGCGTTTATTTTCAGCTTGCACCTTCATTGTTGCTCGGTGGGCTTCGTCTCGCAGTTCATCACGTCTTTCCTGGAAGATGATAGCGCGTTCCTTTTCCAAAATCTCTTTCATCTGAGGGTCCTCCTGCAGCCTCATTCTTGTTCCAAATAAGAGACTGAATGGTGCCATTCCTGTACTTCTGGCGGGTACATGATTCGAGTATTTCTGCGCTCGCGTGATAAATTTGTGCCATTGTATCGGATTGGATACTGATAGTTTGGTGAGCAATGCGATTATGGTTCGGTTAACCCGCTCTACTTGCCCATTGTTCCTGGGTATGCCTGTGGTAACCAGGACATGTTCAATACCTTCATCTTCGCAATAAGTTTTGAAATCGTAAGATGTGAATGCCGAGCCTCGGTCGGAAATTATGCGCCTGGGATTCCCAAAGATGGCTTCATCAGGTGGTCAAGAACTTCCGCTGTGCCCGTACTTCTCGTCGGATAGAGCCACGTAAATTTGGTGAATGCGTCCACTACTGCAAAAATATATTGGTATCTCTTCTGCGTCGATGGCAACGGACCCAGATGGTCTATATGGTATGTGTCCAGCGGAGCTTCCTTATCGATAGGACACAGCAGTCCCTTTTGTTTGTCAGCTTTCTTAGTTGCCAAAATGCAAGTTAGGCAGTTCCAAATTACATCTTCGACCTTTGAGTGCATATTCTTGAACCAATAGTCCCGTTTCAGTAGTTGCTCGGTCTTCGCGCCTGCGAAGTGACCTCGTTCGTGTATTTGTCGAATTACGGATGTTTGCATTAATTTTGGCACGGCGATCGGGGAGTCGCCGTCGATCTCCTTGCATATGAGCCCATTTACAATCACGTATCCATCCGCTCGGTTCTCTCCTACTTGTTTTCGGATACTGCTTAGTTCTTCATCTGCTAATTGGTTTTGTTGAAGTCTTACTAGTAGACCATCCTCATATTCTTCTATCAGCATGGCCGGTAACGAATGCCTACTCAAGGCGTCTACGTGCCGCATGCTGCTTCCAGAACGATGCACAATCGTGTATCGAAATTCTTCGAGGAAAAAGCCCCAATGCGCCACTTGTGCACAAATATCCTTCTTCTTCATAGTCTGTGTGAAAGCCTTACAATCAGTTACAATAGTAAACGAGATTCCGATCAGATACACTCTAAATTTTTTTAGTGCTTTTACTACGGCTAACACTTCTAATCTATAGCTGTCATACTTCGCTGCAGTAGGGCTAATCTTTCTACTCGCGTAATAAATGGGATAAAACATACGATCTTCGCTATCGCGTTGCAGCAGTATCGCACCAAATCCCGAAGCTGACGCGTCGGTATGCAGTTCCGTTTCTGCCGTTGGACTGTATAAACGCAAAACAGGTCCTTTGCTGAGAGCCGACTTTAATTGGTTGAAAGCATCTGTTGTGCCTCTAGCCGCTAAGGAAGAGGTCTTTAGGGATTTATACGCCCAAAGGATTAGGATCCACGCTCGAAATAAGACACTCCCGAACGTTAGGTATAAATTGATATATTTCACAGATTCTTTCGTACACTTTCACTTAATCGCGATTATAATAGTCGGGCGCGATATGTACGGTACTTCGATACTATTGATATATGCGAGCGAGTAACGAGCGTCGGTGCATCTCGCGCTTATTATATATCTTAATCAATTAGGTCGTTGATTAGGGAGGAGTGTGGTGTCCCTGACCGGAGCATGTCTCGTGAATTTCCGTCTATATATTTTTTCGCTACATATTTTTCGCATTTCACAATTGTTTTTTATATCTACTTTATTTTAATATAGCATCGCAGTGTTAGTTATCGCGGTGTCAGTTTCTAACTCAGCTGTTTTATTCGATCCGCTTGCGGTGCCGTAGATGTGCTCCTGAATTATCTTCGGTTTGCACATCGGATTTATATTAGTTTCTGGTAG
>CAJQTV010002511.1:0-14140 GCA_907163055.1 Formica aquilonia x Formica polyctena | reverse complement strand
TTGAGCCGCGCGCCTGGTAGTATGCGGCAGCGCACACTTCACGGCGTGCGGCTCACCGACGTGCGCCCGGCTAAAGATCGGCGCTGATTGGCCAGACTTTACTCAATAATAACTCCTTTATTAAGCGTTATAAAAAAAAATGGTTCAGGACTTTTCGACTCAGTTTGATCCAATCTACCTCCACCTTTCGTTTGGCTACTTACATGTCGGACACCCTGTATAAACGTCTTATAAAATAAAAACTGAAACTTTCATTTTGCATTTTATCAGTATGAAATAAGTAATCATAATTTTAATTACATAATTGAGTAAAAATAAACCGATTTATGTCGTATCTGGTGTCATTTTAATTGCAAGAATCTCAATAATCCATTATAATTATTTTTATATTGATACAACACAAAATTAAAATTAAAGTTTTTATTTTATAAGATGTTCAAATATTGTACATAAGGAAAAACAACAGCGCGATGCTGGAGAGTCGCTCGACAAAAGCGAAAGCGAGGAAGAATGAAGGTGCAAATATCGAAGAGTTCCGAAGTCTCGCTCGCGCGGCTCCCTTTATCTATAATCTTTCACGTATATATATATATATATATATATATATATATATATATATATATATATATGCGCATTTGTTTTTATTATTACGCGATATTTGTAGCATGCATGTATCTAAGTATGTATGTACGTATCGGGGAATAAGTCGACTGTACTATTCACACGCACACAGGCAGGCACATGCGATAATATCAGTGCGCGGCAGTACTCAGTTTCAGTCTCAGTCGCGCGTGTTGTGTACATACGCGTAACGAGAGATAACCGCGAAAGTGTGCTCAACCGTTATAACGCGTTATAACGTGTTGAATTTAAAAACAAGTGTTGTGTTTGTGTAGTTATAGTGTGTTCATATAATGGGACGAAAATGTAATGAGAAACGCTTGCCTCGCTTTGCCCGCAGACTTTCTTTAAAAAGAATAAGGGTCAAAAGGTTAGTATATTTATATATCATAATTCTAGAAGGAATTGTTTTAATGTATACTATATACTAATATGTCGCTAGATATTATTGAATTTTTTTTTCCGTGCAGTTTACGCAAAAATATAAGTATGATAATGTAATATTATACAAAAATGTAATATTTCAAAATTCTTTTTTTATTTTTTGATTATATCTTTAAAGCAATTCCTAAATAGAAAACAACATAAAAACATTTGTATAAAAAAATTGTAACATAAAATTAATCTTTAAATAGAATTTAGAATTACTACTGTATATACATGAACATACACATTATATGTTGTGACATGACGTTTTTGGGACGTCCGTCACAAGGGTCGAATGACCCGATCGGGGGCGGTTTTTCGGGGGCCTGCGTCCTCTCTATTTAGGGAGAGGGCGGCCCAATCGTCGGATCGTCGAGATCTGACTTTTGGTAGTAATAGTTATCGGAAATGTAAGCTCGAGATGAGCCCGCGAGTTGGTTGTCGGCACGAGATCGAGCGGCGGGATCCCATCCGGCGGAAGAAAAGGAAGAGAGAAGAGCGACGGCCGAGAGCGGGAGTCCAGGACAACCAGGAAACAGGAGACGCCAGGTCGTAATTGTCTAATATTAAAAATATTTTTTAAGGGCTGATAAACATCGCTGCCGGTAAATTTATATTTCTTACGGCAAGGAAAGGAGCGCGGAGGGCCGGAATAATCCAGCCAAAGGGGAGGCCACTCCACCCGCACGAAGCGAGGGAGTCCCAAGGACGGAGCGACGAGCGGACTCTCAATCCGGATCCTATTCGACCAAATAGGAAAGAGAGCCGATCGGGCGCAGCCGTAAACCCGCACCTTTAAGCCAAACAGCAAAAAATCTTGGAAACTCCGGGGCGATGAACCCACCAACACGGCCGTGATGACAACAAGGATCGCGAGGATCGCAGGACGGCCCTGCGTAACGCGAAAGCGCCACAGGCGGCACGATAGCGATTTATCGCGCCGGCGTGTCTCCTGCAGGACTCTCGCTCGGCACTGTTCGGCGAGCTATCCGGTAGGACGCAGGTCTCCAGAAGCGAGCGATATCGAAGCGAAACTGCGACGAAGAACCCGAAATCTCCCAGCCGGTGGGACGAGTGTCGCCAGCCAGATTTTGTTGCCGTTTATTTGTAGGTAATTAATTCGGATGAGTCGCGTCCTTAATAGTTGTCGAGCCACGCGTTTTTGTGAATTAACTTGGTGAATCTTTTGTTAGATTAAGTCGCACGGCCGACGGGCACACGCCGCTCATCCGAATTATAGAAATTAAGCTCTCTCTATCCACTTTGCCGCCGCCGACATTCATTAATGTTAGTTTCGCGTCTATAATTATTACGTGCTGTAAAATATCGGGATTTTCACGCTCGCGCGATCGATATTCCGGATCGCGCCAAGTATTGCGTCGTACGACTCGTACACCACAGTCGTCACCGATAGTTTTCGTATTCTTTTTGTATATTGTTAGCATTTATCTGGTACACGCTATGCGTAATTAGAGTGAGGAGAATGCGTCATTCTCCGATATCGAGCAGAGTATCTATCGGGTGTTTGTGACCCCGTCGTTAGTTTTCGCGAGTCATCCGAGTAATATACGTGGCGTATTTCAAGCAAAGGTCGTCGTTATTATTATTGAGGCACATTCCAGCATCACGAGCTGCGTTAAAAGACCGATTCGAGTCGTATCACCGAGAAATTTATATTGTATTGAAGCGGATTCACGGGCGTGCGTAAAGTAGTTACCGGCGCATTCGAGAGATTTCTTTAGTTGTCGCGTCCTAATTAAGTCTCGCACGGCGGAAATCCTCGCGGCCGAAAAGTCGAGTTAAAGCGCGTAAGACGCCCGGTAATTTAATACTGTTGCGCACGGTCATGCGATGCCGATCTTCGCGGAAATAATATATTTTATTCGCCTGTAGAATAACCATTGTCGCCCAAGTTTATTACTTCTGTGAATTGTTCTATATTCTTGTTTCATTTAATATATTATTGTTGTTATCTTTATTTTTAACTTATCGAATGCTCATTTTTGCTCCCGTGTTCTCGATTCTCAAGATCTCTTCCGTTCCCCCCCGAATCACCCCCTCTACCATTTAGGGTATATTGAGTAGCCACGGAATTTTGCCGTCGCGTTAATTATCGGTCTCGCAATTGTTTCTTAGCGTTACTATTATCGTGAATGGTGCGGCTTGCCGTACCTGGCGCCCAACTCGGTTATTTCCGTGATATATCGAATTTTTCGGGATACCGGGACCGATATTCGAGATACGCGCCGAAGGTGTGCCGTGGGCACCGAAAAGCGCCCGCCGAATAAATAATTATTGTTTAAATATTTAAAAAGAAAATTACGGTTACAATGTATATGATGCACATAGTATTTAGTACTCATATAGTATTTTTGTTATAAAGAAATGGACAGACATGGGCAAAAAAAAGAAAGAGAGAGAGAGAGAGAATAGGAATGAGTAAGCGAGGGAATGGCTGTACAACGATATATCGATTAATAATTCACATCAGTCGCTAAACATTAGTGAGCATAAAGTATTGCTACGGAGAAAGATCCAACTATTTCCTTTTTTTTCTTACTTTTGGCACTTGTATAGACACTTGCTCACTTACACTCATATCCTCTTTCTCTTTCCCCATTCTTCTCTGTCCATCTCTTTCTGATCCGAGCATACTATATGTGTGTTATATATTATCTATATGTGTGCATATGTTTGTGTATATATAATAGTAATTGTAAATTTATTAAAATATCATTTTTATGTTACATTTTCATAATATTTACATATGTGTATTGTCATATGAATATGAGATATATAAACAAATATCAATTTTTTATTTATATTAAAAACACGTAATAAATTAATTATTTAATAAATGAATTAATATTGGGAGAAAAAATCACATTAGATTAAATTAAAATTTGATTGAAGTTTAGAATTAAAGATAAAATAATGTTATTTTAAAACAAAATATCGAGAATTTAATTATTTGGAAAATAATATAAAAAATTTTTTATATGAACAATTTATTTTAGACAGGGTGTTCCAAAAGTAGCCAACTTCTTTTATATTTTTAACTAAAAGAGGAAGATCATAACAAATATATATGAAATTAAATAGTTTAAACCGAATTTTATTGTGAGCATAGTGGTTATTAACAAAAGCTATAACGAACGGAAAGGTATGCATAATATTTTTATAATAATATGAATATTTCGATATAATAAAAGTTGTAGTACTGTTTGAGATAAATACAATGCTGCACGATGTACATTTTTTACATATTATACGAGTTTTATGGGCTTGAAATTTTGTGGGCGACATCTACTTTTTCGCTTTCGGCCCCACGATATATTCAATTTCTGATTCGTGCATTACAGATTGACATATAATCATGTTGTCGTTTGATCATAATAATGATGAGAGTCAGAAGTTGGCCATATCGTGCAATCGAAAGTAAAAAGGTATACGTCACCTGCGAGATTTCAAACTGATAAAACTTATATACATTATATTAATTTAGCATAGCGAAGCATATCAATATATTTCGAAATACTGGCAACGTTATTCTGTAAATAGAATTCATAGGAAATCAGTGCAACGGCTTGAGATTCCGACCTGCCGTGTTTACACTTGTTCGATTCTCGCTCGTCTTACCGCGCGCGCCGTGCCTCACCGAACGGTCTTCAGCTCACAATCAGCTGATTCGGGCACACTCGTTTAATACGTAAAATAATCATCATACAGGATTGTATTTGTCTTAAACAGTACTACAACTTTTATTATATCGAAATATTTATATTCTTATAGAAAAATTATGCATACTTTTCCGTTCGTTACAGTTTTTGTTAACAACCATTATGCTCACAATGGAGTTCGCTTTAAAGCATAAAAAAGAAACACTTAAATGTAAGTATTATTTATTTATTTAATAAAAATAATAGTTTTATGGAAAAATATATATGTATATATGTATATGTCTTCTGAGAGATTAAAATATTATCTTCACATGTCTCAAATATTTATACTATTTATACTATTATTTTCTTTTTTGTGTTAAAATTGGAATTATAATCTAGAATACTAAAATATGTATAGAATAAAGCAAAATATTAATACTAAACATAATTACTAAACATTAATTACAGTTATAATAAAAAAAATAAAATGTATATAATATATATAACAAAATTGAATATATTATAATATTATATAATAAAAAATAAGTAATAGAAAAACTAGAAAGACAATAATATTTTTCTTTTATAATTTTTTTTTATAATAAATTTCTAGATTTCCAAGGAATCCATACAGTACCACAAAACATTGTACTTTGAATCAAACATGCAACATAGAACAGTACGTATAGAAAAAAATATGGACATTTTGCATGAGTCAACAATGGTGGTTTAATTTTAGTTATATTTATGCTTTTGTTAAGATAACTTTTAATTGTCTGAATTACAAAAGCATGTATCTTTCTCTCAGAGTTTTCATCTTGGTAAATGTAGCGAATAGGGGACCCAGCCCCAATGACTTTGACCTTGACATATGTTGTCAAGGACATAATTCTGAGTAACTTTTTCTTCTAATTTAATCGTCGCTCGTTGCTTATTAAAAAGTTATTAACAAAAAAAGTTTGAAATATACCAAAGTACATGCACGGATAGGAAGCACGCGCGCGCGCGCGCACACACACACACACACACACACGGGGGGGTGCAAGGGGGGCCGTTGGCCCTCCTCCCTTGACAACATATGTCAAGGTCAAGGTCATTGGGGCTGGGTCCCCTATTCGCTATATTTATCCTTATATTTTATTTTTGTACACCCTATATATGTAAAAGCTTGCGTTTATTTCAGTTTATATGTGTAGTATACGTAGGACTATTTCTGTAAACTAACTTAAATATTCAGTTTTTCATTGTCAGACTATGTATAAACCTTGATTTTTACAAATTTTTGTTTGTTAATAACTTTTTAATAAGCAACGAGCGACGATTAAATTAGGAGAAAAAGTTATTCAGAATTATGTCCTTGATAACATATGTCAAGGTCAAGGTCATTGGGGCTGGGTCCCCTATTCGCTATATTTACCTTCATCTTTTAATACTTATGTATTTATTAACGCATCAATAACTTTTGCAAGCTGTTTCAGTTTTTTATTCTCTCTTTTAAAATTTTTATGGTTATTTTTTTCTTAAATATATTCTTATTTTCTTCTGTTTTTTTTCATCAATCAAATCATATTTATTACATATATTTTTTAATAAAGTTTATACTATTATCACACTATTTTCCTATATGACTTATGAAATGTATTATATTGTGTGTATTTATGAAATTTATTATTATGTGTGTATTTTATATTTTATATCAAAATTAATTTTTTGTTATTTAATACTAATACTTTAATATATACAAATATATGTTAAATTAATAGGCAAAACATCCATACAAATTAAAAGATTTAGAAAAAGCAAAAGTAGAATTGGCAATAACTAAGAGACGTAATGAAGATGTCCTAGAAAATCCAGTTAAAAAAAGACAACAGATTTTAGAAAGATGGGGTTCTGGGAGTGTCGCAGTTACTCAAAAAATGTTAGATGCTGCTATATTACGTTTTATTATTGAAGATATCCAGCCTCTATCAGTTGTAGATAGTTCAGCGTTTATCAATTTGGTTAGAATTGGAATATCTTCATCTATACAAATAATGTGTAGAAAAACTTTAAAAACAAAACTTAGTCAAGTATATCTTGAAATGAAAATTGCTCTTGAAAATAAATTAAGTCAAATTGAAATAGTTTCAACTACAGCAGATTTGTGGAGCAAGGCGAAAAGGTTATTAAACTTTTTAGTAACATTTTAATTTTTTTATATATTAAATATGTTTTATGTCTTTTAATATTTTGTTAATTTAGATCTAAATTTTTTTATTTCTTTTTTAGAAGTTACTTAGGTGTAACGGTTCATTGGATCGATCCTGAAACATTAAAGAGAAAATCTGCTGCAGTGGCTTGTCGTAGAATAAAAGGGAAACATACGTATGATATTTTAGCTAAAGCAATTAATTCCGTATTTATAGAATATCATATCCAAAATAAGATGTGCTGCACGACAACTGATAATGGATCAAATTTCGTGAAAGCATTTCGGTAATCTAAAGCTTTATACAAATTTATATATCAAGGTTTTAAATGTTTAAATATAATAATATAAATAAACAAGAATAAGGATAATGAAACCTAAATTCGCGAAGTGTACATAAATGATCGATCTTCCCACATAAATAAAATTATCTCATAATCGAGTGAAGCGAGGGGGGGATTTAAGGCGGGAGGAAGCACGAACCAAGCATCCATCTCTTCCGTGGCAGCGGCACTGTCGTGTCTGTGTAGAGCGTTTACACACTTCCTCAGCCCGACAAATAATTGTTAGAAAACAACATTTGCGGGTCTGAAAAAATATGCGAGGTACAAGTGGCTGAATCGGGAATCGAACCCGAGTCTTTCGCTTTCCGGGCAACTGCTCTTACCACTGAGCTATTCAGAGGTCCATTCGCGACCTCTCCGCAACGTTTGCGATACCACGCGTCGGTCGTATTTGCGATAACGTCCGCCTCTACGGCAACCATTATTTTCACCTCGGTGTCACTCTCATACATACGTGATAACGCATCCGGTACGTGATGCAATACACCTTTCCTATGGACTATTTCATAATCGTACTCTAGGAGTTCTAGAGCCCATCTCGCGAGTCTACCCGTCGGATTTTTATGATTATGTAGCCAACGTAAGCTACTGTGGTCAGTCACGACCGTAAATTTATATCCCTCCAAATACTCTTGTTCAGTAACTGAGTACTTTTTCTCGGGATCGGCTAGGGCTCGACTCGCGAAAGCTACGACATGTTCGGTCCCCTCTATCTTTTGGGTCAACACGGCTCCTATTCCTACCGAACTTGCGTCTGTCTGCAAAACAAACGGAACGTTAAAATCCGGACACGATAGCGTAGGTGCGGTAACTAAGTGCGAACGAACTTTCTCAAAAGCGCGACACTGCGCATCCCCCCACTCCCAGCGCTGACTCTTTTTCAAAAGCCGGGTTATCGGTTCGCTAATTGTTGCGAACTGTGGTATAAACCGACGATACCAAGACAACATGCCCAAAAATCTACGTATTTGCTTGATATTGCGCGGAGCCGGATAGTCTAGTATTGGCTGAACTTTGTCCGTATCTACCGTCAGCCCATCTCGTCGTACGATAAATCCAAGATATCGAACCTGCGAGCGACAAAACTCGTATTTCTCCGGATTTATCGTGAGATTGGCCGCAAAAATTTTCGTCAGCACGCGCTCGAGCCATTCTAAATGTTCTTCAAAAGTTGGCGTTACTATCACAATATCGTCAAGATATGCGAACGCGTGAGGCTCCATTTCCGGCCCGATTATTTTATCTAATAAGCGCTGGAAGGTCGCGAGCGCTCCCGTTAATCCGTATGGCATCCGCGTGAAGTGATATAAGCCTTTTCCTGGGACGCTAAAAGCTGTGATTTCCCGACTTTCTTTTGCCAGGGGTATTTGAAAGTACGCCTGACTCAAGTCGATCGTGGAAATATACCGGGCGGACCGTAATTTGTCTAGGATACCGTTCATATTTGGTAATGGATACGCGTCCTTCTTCGAAACGCTATTTACTTTTCAAAAGTCTAAGCAAGATCTGTATTTCCCATTCGGCTTTTTCACCATCACGATCGGATTCGACCATTCACTATACGAAGGTTCTATAATACCGGCACCTAACATCTTATCGACTTCATTATGAATCGCTTCCTGTATTTTAGGCGAAACTAAATAACACCTTTGTTTTATAGGGCGGTTCGTACCGACATCTATTTCATGTTCCGTTAGAGAAGTGACACCGGGGTTAATTACTATTTCCGGTATTCTACCCTTCAAAAAATTTTCCAATCGTTCGGTCTGTGAGAGCGTTAAATCAGAGAGTCCACTGCACACTGTCGGTGTTTCGCTCCGTGATTCAAAATTATACCTCACCGTGGGCTCCTTCGCAAAGTACCATTCGGTCGTCGCGAAATCTAGTCTAACGCCGAACTTGCACAAAAAATCTATCCCCACGATAC
This sequence comes from Formica aquilonia x Formica polyctena, assembly GCA_907163055.1. NCBI lineage: Eukaryota > Metazoa > Arthropoda > Insecta > Hymenoptera > Formicidae > Formica > Formica aquilonia x Formica polyctena. Next base: position 4,969 of record CAJQTV010002511.1, on the reverse strand, counting down.
ACGAGACTGCTAAATCCGGCAACAAACAAGTCGAGATGAGGCAACTTTGATTTTCCAACATATACGGGACCTCCGCCTCCTCCCGTACCTCCGCTAGTTGTCCGTTGGCTGTGCGAATCCGCGTAACTTAATTTTTACGCGTCGGCATCCCTAACTGCTGTATTATTCGTATACCGTCAGTCCCAAGGATCGTTCGATTCGATCCGGAATCGACTAATGCTCGTAATGGTTCTCCGTGTATAAAGATCTCGAAATAACAAAGTGACGGCAACTCTAAAGACTTTACGGGATTAAGCGCAGTATACGAGAGACTGGAGGCTTCCCGGCCTTCGAGTGCAACGGGGCCCCTTAAGATTTCCGGAGTCGTTGGGGTCCGTTTTATCGACTCCCCTTCTCGTTTCCCGCACACGCGGGACACGTCCTTACGGTAACGCTCGGTTTGCCACACCGATAACAATGAACGCGTTTTCTTTCTTCGCATTCTCTCGCGAAATGCCCGATCTTCCCGCAGTTCCAGCACTTGGTGTTCGAACCAGAGTTGGAGGAATTGGCGGATTTGACCGTAGTTGAAGAGCTCGGTGGAGTTGCAGCGGCAACTGAGGCGGTGGCGGGCGCGTTGGTTCTTCCCCGCGCTCGATTTTTCGCGCCATTCCCTATTTTCGGCGTCGTCTCGTCAAATCCCGCGGCTGCTATAGCGATCGGGTTTTTGTGGGTCTTACGCGGCGGGCGATACGCGAGATCCGGAAAAATCGACTGTTCCGGCGGTGGCGGCGCTCGATAGTGGTTTACCGCTTCATAACTACGTTCCAGCCTCGAGGCTAAGTTCTCTAAGGAGTGGAAATCGTATATATCGCGTCGGTGTACAGCGATTTGTAAACGTGGCAGCATATGACGATGTGCGTAATTTAACCGTTCGTCCAGTTCCACGGGGGTCGTTCAGACTCCACGGGGGTCTCAATCGCGCAAACAAAGCTCTCATACAGGTTAAAAAGTCCGCAATAGGCTCGTGATCCCTCTGCGTGCGGCGCATGATCTCATCCCGCAACGCGAATTGGAAGTCCGGATTACCGAATCGCGTTCGCCATGCCGACTCAAAATCCCGCCAATTACGCCACTGTCCGCGCTCGCTACGGTACCAATACAGTGCGATGCCCGTTAAGAAGAACGGGATGCACTTAAATATTTCGTTGTCGTTAACGGGAACTAACGCGCGTCCCTTCTCTATTCGTGTGAGAAACGCTTCCGCGTCGCTACCGCGCGCACCCGAAAATTGTAAATCCCATCGACGCATCTGCTGATACGCGTCGAGGGCCGACGAGGTAGAGCGCGCAGGGCCTCGTGCCTCGGCCCCGCGGGGCGGTAGATCCACCCGCGGCGGCCGGAGGCGCGCCCCCTTCCTACCGGCCTCCTCATCGTCAACCAACCTAAAGCCCATCTCGACGGGGCTATCGGGTCGCGCCGACGCTTCCTCGCCCGGGCCCGGTAACTCGAAGGGGCCCTTCTTAGGCGTAGGGGCACGGGGAAGATTACCCCCCTTCAACGCGTCACTCTCGAATATAATCAGGCGCGACCTTAACGCGGAGACGGTACCCTCCGGGTCTTGACCACGCTTTTTGAACTTTCGCTGGAGTTGCTCCATCGAAAGTTTATAGACCCATTCGCTTGTGAGCGTATCTACCGGATCCATTTTGGAAATCGTTATTGTTCAATTATTCAATACGGAAAATCGTGCAGCGAACTCCCTAATCCTAATTATGCGACAGCCAGCAATTTTATCCGAGTATACGCTAATCCCTGAGGGCGCGAACCGCTTAGGCACCCGACATACACGACAACTACGCAATAGTTGGCCGAACAAAAAACAAAAAAAAGAAACAAAAACGTACGTCAACTATACGCGGTCACCCAACATAATTCCCGAGCGAACGAATCTCAGAAGCAGCCAAATAACGGAAATTTTCTGTTCCGATTTTATTCGATAGCTACACGAAAGCCCAATGTCCGAAATTTCACGGATTTCCCCTATTACTAAAATTTACCCGGTGATAACTATTATAATTAATAGCCAAAATAGGCGAATCGCAAATAAAGCTGAAAAATAATATGGTTAGCACAAATATACAAAAGGAAACTTTCCTTACATTCATAATAAATAGCATTTCAATATCGATAAATAGTGAGACACAATAGTGAGACGTATAAATATTAAACATAATAAAATAAGCAAGATAAATGTGATCGGCGATGTCGAGCAAACACATTCAATTTCTATTCAAAAGATTATTATCTGTATTATTCTTAGGCACGGGCACACAGATTTCAAAACATCAACACCGCGAATCGTATAAGGTGAATATTCTTTTCAAAAGAAAACTGCCACGTAGCCCGGGAACAAAAGAATTGAAATACGAAAGCCAGAAATAATATCTTTCCTCAAACAATTCAAATAAATATTCCATGTACTTGTTACTAAAGTATTCCAAAGAAATAATATAAATTATCACATTAACGTCGTGAAAAATTATTCAGGCTTCGGTAACTACAAGAAAATGCTCGATATGCCGTCAATCATATAATCGTCGCTTCAAATAATCGCAGGAGCTGTTCTCCTTACAGACAAAAAAAATTCCTTTTCACACACAAATATAATAACGCTCAATATGATTTCAAAAGCTCCGTCGTTCTCGACCTCTTATTTTCCGTTTTCGTGGGCCCCACGTTGGGCGCCGATTTGTAACCGTAATTTTCTATAATTCGGATGAGCGGCGTGTGCCCGTCGGCCGTGCGACTTAATCTAACAAAAGATTCACCAAGTTAATTCACAAAAACGCGTGGCTCGACAACTATTAAGGGCGCGACTTATCCGAATTAATTACCTACAAATAAACGGCAACAAAATCTGGTTGGCGACACTCGTCCCACCGGCTGGGAGATTTCGGGTTCTTCGTCGCAGTTTCGCTTCGATATCGCTCGCTTCTGGAGACCTGCGTCCTACCGGATAGCTCGCCGAACAGTGCCGAGCGAGAATCCTGCAGGAGACACGCCGGCGCGATAAATCGCTATCGTGCCACCTGTGGCGTTTTCGCGTTACACAGGGCCGTCCTGCGGTCCTCGCGATCCTTGTTGTCATCACGGCCGTGTTGATGGGTTCATCGCCCCGGAGTTTCCAAGATTTTCTGCTGTTTGGCTTAATGGTGCGGGTTTACGGCTGCGCCCGATCGGCTCTCTTTCCTATTTGGTCGTCGCTCCGTCCTTGGGACTCCCTCGCTTCGTGCGGGTGGAGTGGTCTCCCCTTTGGCTGGATTATTCCGGCCCTCCGCGCTCCTTTCCTTGCCGTAAGAAATATAAATTTACCGGCAGCGATGTTTATCAGCCCTTAAAAAATATTTTTAATATTAGACAATTACGACCTGGCGTCTCCTGTTTCCTGGTTGTCCTGGACTCCCGCTCTCGGCCGTCGCTCTTCTCTCTTCCTTTTCTTCCGCCGGATGGGATCCCGCCGCTCGATCTCGTGCCGACAACCAACTCGCGGGCTCATCTCGAGCTTACATTTCCGATAACTATTACTACCAAAAGTCAGATCTCGACGATCCGACGATTGGGCCGCCCTCTCCCTAAATAGAGAGGACGCAGGCCCCCGAAAAACCGCCCCCGATCGGGTCATTCGACCCTTGTGACGGACGTCCCAAAAACGTCACGTCACAACATATAATGTGTATGTTCATGTATATACAGTAGTAATTCTAAATTCTATTTGAAGATTAATTTTATGTTACAATTTTTTTATACAAATGTTTTTATGTTGTTTTCTATTTAGGAATTGCTTTAAAGATATAATCAAAAAATAAAAAAAGAATTTTGAAATATTACATTTTTGTATAATATTACATTATCATATTTATATTTTTGGGTAAACTGCACGGAAAAAAAATTCAATAATATCTAGCGACATATTAGTATATAGTATACATTAAAACAATTCCTTCTAGAATTATGATATATAAATATACTAACCTTTTGATCCTTATTCTTTTTAAAGAAAGTCTGCGGGCAAAGCGAGGCAAGCGTTTCTCATTACATTTTCGCCCCATTATATGAACACACTATAACTACACAAACACAACACTTGTTTTTAAATTCAACACGTTATAACGCGTTATAACGGTTGAGCACACTTTCGCGGTTATCTCTCGTTACGCGTATGTACACAACACGCGCGACTGAGACTGAAACTGAGTACTGCCGCGCACTGATATTATCGCATGTGCCTGCCTGTGTGCGTGTGAATAGTACAGTCGACTTATTCCCCGATACGTACATACATACTTAGATACATGCATGCTACAAATATCGCTTAATAATAAAAAAAAAATCTCATCATATATATATATATATATATATATATATATATATATATATATACGTGAAAGATTATAGATAAAGGGAGCCGCGCGAGCGAGACTTCGGAACTCTTCGATATTTGCACCTTCATTCTTCCTCGCTTTCGCTTTTGTCGAGCGACTCTCCAGCATCGCGCTGTTGTTTTTCCTTATGTACAATATTTGAACATCTTATAAAATAAAAACTTTAATTTTAATTTTGTGTTGTATCAATATAAAAATAATTATAATGGATTATTGAGATTCTTGCAATTAAAATGACACCAGATACGACATAAATCGGTTTATTTTTACTCAATTATGTAATTAAAATTATGATTACTTATTTCATACTGATAAAATGCAAAATGAAAGTTTCAGTTTTTATTTTATAAGACGTTTATACAGGGTGTCCGACATGTAAGTAGCCAAACGAAAGGTGGAGGTAGATTGGATCAAACTGAGTCGAAAAGTCCTGAACCATTCTTTTTTATAACGCTTAATAAAGGAGTTATTATTGAGTAAAGTCTGGCCAATCAGCGCCGATCTTTAGCCGGGCACACGTCGATGAGCCGCACGCCGTGGAGTGT
>CAJQTV010002503.1:0-13355 GCA_907163055.1 Formica aquilonia x Formica polyctena | reverse complement strand
ATTCAGCTATAAATATAAACTGTGTTTATCTAAATTTATATTATTCTATTAATTTATATTCCTTAAAAGCTGAGTAATTATTGAATCTAGCATGCCAGTTATATATAATACGTATTAAACATACTTCAAAAGTTATAATCCCCGCTATTTTTTTTAAAATATAATTGTTGTTGAGTTTTTATATTTATTATTTTATTATTAAGTTATTTCTCTTACATAAAAGAATGGAAGATAAATTTTATTTATTCTATTATATATAATATAAATATTCTATTTCCATTCTAATTATATTTATTCTACTAATTGCATTTATTCTGTTGTATTGCATAGAAATATATATATTGCATATATTGCAAGCGAATAGGAAAATTCGACGGCCGAACATGTGCGAGCGGCGAACGTTTTCGTGATCGCTCAGTGCTGTTCGTAGCTCGTAGCCTGCCCCCACGCACGAAGCTACACGTACACGCTATGACGTACCGACTACGTCTGTGTTAGTAAGTCCCGCGGTATGTGGTGGGGGCTTCCATTTCCCACAAACTGGCAGCTCTGCCGATCGTTGCACGGAGCATTACTGATTTAACGATACGCATTGTTGATCAAGAAAGACATTTGCTTGATTTTCAAGGAGAGGAAATTACCGTAAGATTGCATATACGGCGGCGGCAAAAATAAAGCGTTTGACAAATGAAATGCTTGTGTTGAACGAAAGCACGGAGCACGCGAGAGATAATATCTTTACGAGGGACAATATTTTTGCGAGAAGACGAGTGACTGCGGTATCGGGTGACAATAATCAGATATCTGGTTACGCTAAAAAGAAGTTCAGCGCGTTGAATCGCGAGTTTTTAAAATCATTGGAATTCGTCGTACGAAATACTTGAACGATATGATTGACATCTTGAATATCGGAGGCGAGCCGATCTTTGACGATCGTATCGTCAAGATTGAGACTCATACGTACAATCCATACGCCAACACAACGCTTGGATATAGCGACGAGATACGGATAGTGATACAACATCAAGATTTGTACACGTTACCATGTGAAAGTATTCTATACGTCAAGGGAAAGTTGAGGGTGCGTAAAGTAGCTGAAGGGGGAAGAGTGGTATTGGGCAACAATTGTGTCGCGTTTATGTTTGATGAACTTCGACATGAACTCGACGGTGTGGAGATTGACCGCAACAGAAACGTAGGAATAACTTCCACGATTAAAAACTATGTCTCTCTAACAACCGAGAAAGGTAAAATCTTGGAGAATGCTGCGTGGAATATGTCGCATAATGCTGCTGAAGCTTACTTCAATATTTGCGTGAGGCTAAACATACTATTGGGTTTTTGCGAAGATTATACGCGAGTTGTGATTAACGCTCGTCACGAATTAATTCTGATACGTTCGCGCAACGACAACAATTGTATATTTGGAAATGCTGCGATTGAAGCTGATATCGAATTATTCAAGATACAATGGCGTATGCCTCATGTAATATTGAGCGAGTTCAATAAACTATCCTTGCTACGCGCGTTGGAAAGCGGGCGATATTTGAATATGAGTTTTCGCTCTTGGGATCTATACGAATTTCCTCTATTGCATAATACGACCAAGCATTCGTGGACCGTGAAAGCCGCCTCTCAGCTGGAGAAGCCGCGATACGTGATCTTTGCGCTGCAGACTGGCAGAAAAAATGCTGTGTCAAAAGATATTACTACATTCGACGACTGCGAATTGACCAACGTTAAACTCTATCTAAACTCGGAATTTTATCCCTACGATAATTTGAATTTAGATTTCGATAAAAATAGATTCGCCCTCTTGTTCGATATGTACTCTCGTTTTCGCAAATCTTATTACGGATGTGATAATGATGATGTGCTATTAAACATTTCAAAATTTTTACATTGCGGTCCTCTCGCGGTTATCGATTGCTCGCGACAAAACGAGTCTGTCAAAAATTCCACCGTGGACGTGAGATTAGATTTTGAGTGCAAGGAGGATATACCGGCAAATACTACCGCCTATTGTCTCATCTTGCACGATCGCGTTGTCGAATATTGCCCATTGACCAATGCAGTTCGTAAAATTACCTAGATCAGCAAATATCCCCTCCAATGTCAAAAATATATAAAGATTGAGATTCTGACGATCGACAGCAGTCGTACATCATTCTTGCAATCGTACAGTAATTTTATCAGCATGATCGCGCCAACGTTTGTGGATCTGCAAGGATTCATCATCGGGAGCAACTTTGTCGTGAAGGAAGTAGCGATACTGAGAAATGGATTTGTTCTTTCTCACTACTTTTTTGCAAGTCCCGTACCATAGCGTGCGCTTAAAAATCTGACAGATGCCAAGCTTCATGGCTAATCGTACATCACCATGGACTTCAATGGGAGGATGGAAACGTTCCATACAGCTTCGCTAGGCGTTTGATTACGAGAGCTGTGATGGGTGCGACGGAAGAGGAAGCATCTCCTATCGTGTACGTTAAAGGACACGAAAAACGAGAATGATTGGCCGATATACTTGACGATGATGCGAGAAACGATGTTATTATTGAGACCTTGGATGCGGACTATGAAGATATCACTTCGTTAAATAAGCTAGATGTTACTAATACTATGCGCTGTGAAAAACATTTAAAAAATTGCGCTTTACAAAATGTATTTAAAATATTCAATTGGTGGACGAATCATCATAAAGATTCACCCAAACATTATTTAGAATAAACTATTGTTAAAATATATTTTATTCTCTTTTGTTCTTCCCTTTTCCTCTTTCTTATCCCAGTAAGCTAGTATTAAATTTCTGTACGTGACGTTAGATAGCGGCGTCAGCTAGTTAATTAAAATATAGATGTTACATTTCAGTACATGGACATAGACTTTAAATATTTGAATTGCGTATAAATAATTGTTTTGTCGTTCAATAGTCGTTCAATAGTCGTTCAATAGTCGTTTATAGCCGTTCAATAGCCGTTCGATAGCCATTCGATAGCCGTTCGATAGCCGTTCGACAGCCGTTCGATAACCGTTCAATAGTCGTTCATAGCCGTTCGATAAGCGTTCAATGCCGTTCGGTAGCCGTTCGATGGCCGTTCAAAGCCTTTCGATAGCCGTTCAAGGCCGTTCGATAGCTGTTCAAAGCTGTTCAATAGCCGTTCGATAGCTGTTCAAATCCGTTTGATAGCCGTTCAATGGCCGTTCGATAGTCGTTCAATAGCCGTTCGATAGTGGTTTACATATTATAATAATATATTATTCATATTTAAAAGACTAAACAGTTGTCTGTGGAAACATGCTAACTTTTGTTTTCTTATCAAGAGCTGAGGATAAGCGTTCTTCGTAAATGATACATTTCCTACTCTAAAATGTTCGAGACAATGTCTATCCCGGTATGTTCGTCACAAAGTGTTTGGCAACGAATTGAGAAGAAGTCTATTAAGTGTGTTCCAAGTGAAGTTTGAAAAATGCCATCATTGATTGAATTGGTTTTGTGTCGAGGCCAATCGAACGCGTCATGGTGGGCGGAGAACCTGGCGATGGGGCTGTTGAGAGCCCTATTAAATCTGATAGTTTTCCAAAGAGTGAGTAATATTTGTGTATATTTTATATTAAAATTATGTTTTATATTACATTAATTATTTATAATATATATTATAATTTGATTTAATTTAATTTATAGTATCGATGTACGGGCAACATCCAGATTCCCGGTTTCGTGAATATAGAACACTGGCGACATGTACGAATATTGCGGCGGCATGAGCGCGAGTTCCTCGAGGACGTGTGGCAGGATAACGGCCTGGACGGTCTTCATTTAGACCTAAGACGTCTCTTCGGGCTCGAGATCTATGAGGAAGACGCTGTGGAAGAACCGTGGGACAAGCCTCCGAGCAAGAGGTCAAAGAATTAATTGTAAGTAACTTTTTAAGATTCGTAATATATTAAATATTAAAAATTAAATTAATATACTAACAAGATATGTATTTTTTTGTTTCAGAAGGAGCCAGCAGCAAATATTTTTATTAAATATTATTATTATTATTTTTCTTATTTTTTACACACACACACACACACACATTTAAACGAACACACACACACACACATTTAAACGAACACATTTAAACGAACACATTTGAATAAATATTATTATAATATTAAAAAATGTCAATTATTTCTGCACCTTCTTCTTCCCTTTTCCCACTCGTGCATGCCTCGCATTATCTCTCTCTTTCTCCCGCGAACGTTATCCTTTTCCCACGCCAATGCGGACGCTATCCTTCTCCTACACCCGTGCATGCCTCGCGCTATCCTTCTCGCACTGCCTTACGAACGCCGTATCATCCACGTGCATGCTTCTTGCTATCTCTCTCTCTCCCAAGTGCATGCTTCGCGCTATCCCTCTCCCAAGTGCATGCCTCACACCATCTCTCTCCAACGTGCATGCAAACGCTATCCTTGTCTTACGCTCATATGGACGCCTCGCGCTATCCTTCTCCAACGCTCATATGGACGCCTCGCGCTATCCTTCTCCCACGCCCATAGAATATCATTAGCGCTATCACTCTCACACCTACTCGCGGACGTCTCGCCTGCCGGTTAGGTTGTGACCGGCCAAGCCGATTTATTACTTACTCATACCATTGAAATATGTGGATTCTCTGTCCATTATACGGTCGCCAGCTGTTTTTACCCTCTGAACAGCAAGGATTGGACTTCAATCGAGCGATATAGGAACTGGGTGGCCGGGAATCTCGAAACTCCTTGGTTTTGGCCACTTCTCGCCGGAACAATCACCTGGAATGCGATCTTTTCCAATCTGGGATGCCGAGCGCTGCGAAGCCTGAAGATCCTGTGAAAGAATACACCCCGGGTTCCCGAAGACCGAAATAAGACCACTGAATTGAAGCTTGAAAATGAATATGTTTATTGAATATAAGAATTGTGAATAAATCACAAAATGGTGCCTCGCAATTGGGCCGAAATAACAATTATTATTGAAAACCGTGACTCGAATTATTATTCGCAATCAACTTCTTGAACTATCGACTTTAGTCTCCCGAATTTTGCCAGAATCCAGGAAACCGAACTACAACGGATCACGCGCCGTTCGCGGGTCTTAAATGTACAACGGAATAACGTGTTCTCTCAACTATCGCCTCGCGCCGACTGACCAAGAGTCTCGCTGCCGGATCTCGCACATCCCTTCGCTCCCCACTCTCGCACATGCGCAATTCGGTTGCGCACCGGTGTTCGCGCCGCTCGTCGCGCCGCTTCGCGCGCCATGCTTTCTACGCACCGGGTATCTCACATGTATGCAACTAATTCTTTCTCTTTTTACAGGTATCCTTGGACTCCGACGCCGCTACAGGTAAGTATTTACAGGTAACTCAGCGTAAACAAATAATAATAAAATCGAAACATGTGTATATACCTTAATCTAGTTATAATTCCCTATACTAGGTACTCTAATAAATCTGTCGCCTCATTAGCGCGTATGAATTAAACTTATTAACTTCTTTAATTATTTCAGGTATCCGTTCTCGACTAGAGTGTCTTCACGACCTAAATAATTCAAAATAAACGCTTTAAATAAAATAACTCAAATCAATCTACCGCTGTGCGGTTTCTAACGCGTTATTAATGTTAACTCAAATCAATCTACCGTTTTCCGGCTTCTAATACGTTTTTTAAATGATTATTAATAATTTTAATATCCTATTTCTAATAATGCGCGCTTCTTAATTCTATCTTAATTTCTACTGCTGCTCTGGACTCAGACGGCCCTCCGTCGATGCTCCAAAACATCCCTCAGGTCGTCCATCCTGCACAGGCTGCTTCCGCGTTCCCTTGGAATACGCCCTGTGTTGTCCTCCTCGCTTTCCCAGGCACCCCCGCGTATCTCCTCAACGGGGACCGATCCAGCCGATCGCAAGGTTAGGTTAGCGGGTCCCTCGCCTATCGGTTAGGACGTGGTCCCCCTCCCCCCTCTCCGCAGACCCATCGCCTACCGATTTCGACGCGGTCCCCCTCCCCTTCTCCGCGGACCCCTCGCCTACCGGTTAGAACGCGGTTCCACCTCCCCCCTCTCCGCGGACCCCTCACCTATCCGTTTCGCCGCGGTCCCCCCGCGTGACGTCATACCCACCGCGCCGGTGGTCATTTCCCCTCGCCCCCCCCCCCTCAGAGGACCATGGCTTAGAACCGGCCTAGATACACTACTTCAGTGTAACAGTTATTAACTTACCTCGAGTCCGTCAAATCCTTACCTGTGTCCAAGCGTCGATCCAGAGATATCCAGCGAGTAGTCCAGCAGTCCTTGGGCGTTGATCCGGGGAATCCAGCGGCGACCTGAAACAAAAAGAAAAGGATTAGAAGTGAAAGAGGGATTTCGTCCAACTGTCTAGACGTTGGACAAATTGCGTCGTCCTGACGCATAGTAACCTGTCCAGTAGCCATCCTGACGAGGCGTTGGACAAACTGCATCGTCCTGACGCATAGTAACCTCTCCAGTGGCCATCCTGACGAGCCGTTGGTCAAGGAATACCTTGTTCGTTGGAGGTGAAACGAACTGGCGACCGTATAGTAAAGGTAGAAAAACCTGCATTCTGTGTGAATTTCTCCATCTCGTTTGTTTTGTCCGGTCACACCCTAACACTGGTCGGCAATGATGAGGACGAAGATGTTAATGATGATGTGCTAGGAAACGATTCTGCAAATGCTGAATTAATCTCCTGTAAAATTAATCAATTTACATTAAATTATCACTTATATAATTTGCAATGAACAGATCTGTGCAATAATGTTGTATATATCTTGACAGATCGGCTGATAATATTAAATAATTAATAATAATATTAAAAATTGCATATTATACACTTAATACCTAATTTTCGAAATATAAATTTATTAATTTAATGCATTCAATCATAACCTGAACACAATGTAATCTTTTTCATGCATCAGTAATATTTAAGAAAAGAAACTAATAAATTATTTACAGAATCATTGGATAAAAACATTACATTCAAGATAAAATTGTTAAATTGTTTTAACTAAATCTAAATAGAGAATTATGCTTGAATATACAAAAAGGAAAAAAAAAGATCATGCTTATCATTTTAATTTTTATATCAAAATATGTTAGATTAAAATATAAAATAACTCAAAAAGTACTTAATGAAAAAATACTTCATTATCGTATTTTGAAAAGCTCTCGAGATAAGCTACAAGAATATGCAATAAAAAATAGGCATTTCCATTTAAAAAGTTGAAGGTGACCTTCACGTGACCTTCAAGCAACTATTCAAAGTCAAATTAATGACACCGCCTTATGTCCCCCTCGAAACTATACAACTTTTGTCTGAAACATTTTTTTCTAAAATGCATTGTTTACGAGATATTTGACCGTTTCCAGACTTTTCTAACACCCTGTATATACTTACTTGAGAAATAAGATTCGAGATAGGACATCTCCATATCCTTCAGTACTTCTTGTAGGGTTACGTACTTATCCATCGTTAAGTTCAACACTGCGAATATTAACACAAATACACGCACACTACACACGCATAAACACTTTCCCGGCTTTCGACTCAATATACAACTTAATATTGGCTGTATTGTCCGACCGAAGGCAAGAGCCATTAACATGGAATAAGACTGCATCGACGTCAACAAAAGACGGCGTAGCACCAGTGATGCCAGAAACGGATCCCGTGGCTCACGGCTCAACAATGGAAGGGGTAACGCACACAAGCGCGAGCCGCGTACATGTGGCACATTACTGGCATTACTGCGTAGCACATATCGGCGGTGACGTTACGAGTGTCTTAGGCGCCCCTACGCTGCGATTCGCGCTCTTAAATAATCTCACAAATTCCTGCTTTTAGCGCTATCCAGATTTTGTATATCTAAATTATTTGTTAAAGAAAATTTGTAATAGCACTTGTAATAGCTGCACCTGTTTCACTATTTTCTTTAATAAATCCAAAAAAGTGTTAATAAATTTTTAATTGTTCTTTGCGCCCCTCCATATTTTGCGCCCTACACTGGAGCGTACTGCCTAGTAACGCCACCGCATATCGGTTTCGCGCCGACTATTGTGGCGCTAACATCAAGTTATTCTAAATGCAAGAATATATAAGCTTAGATTTGTATATGTTACTCTTGTCTCAAGATAGTAAGACAATCTTATTTAATTCGAGAGAGAAGAAAAGGAATTTTTGATTTAATTTTAAAATTGTTTTATTTTTATACTGCATAAGGTTGTGATACGATTAAATATGTCAAGAATATTTTTTGTCTCGTTATCAGAAATCCTTTCTGAGAGTGTATGATCAGTTCGAATTATGAATTTCTGTCTATATAAATAATGATGAAAAGATTTTACCGAATCAACTATTGCTAAAAATTCTCGTCGTGTTACACAATAGTTTCTCTCTGCTTTACTGAAAACCCTACTAAAATATGCTATGACCTTTTCCGATCCTTTCTGTATCTGAGACAATACTGCACCAATTTCATGATTGGATGCATCGATATCAAGAACAAATTCCCCCTTTTCTAAAGGAAAAGATAAAATCGGTGAAGAAATCAATTCCTGTTTTAAGATTTCAAACGCTTCCTGACAATGTTCATCCCAATTAAATTTAGAATGATCTTCAGTTAAAACGTAAAATGGTTTCGTTAGAAGAGAAAATCCTTTTACGAACTTTCGATAATAAGAACAAAATCCTAAGAAGCTTCGAATCTGTTTCTTGGGAATTGGGCAATTTTTCACTGCACCTATTTTTTCTGGATCCGTAGTTATTCCCTTCTCCGATACAACGTGTCCCAAATATTTCACCTCCGAATTTAACAAATCGCATTTCTTTGGATTTACTTTCAAACATGCTTTCCGTAGCCGACAAAAAACATTTCTTAAATTCTTCATTATCTCAGAAAAGGTTTTTCCAAAAATGATGACATCGTCTAAATACACCAAACAAATTTCCAATAAACAATCTTGCAAAATTTTCTCCATCAATCTTTCAAAGGTTGCAGGTGCATTACATAACCAAAGGCATGACTGTAAATTGCCATAAACCATTACCAATAGAGAAAGCTGTCTTTTCTTTATCTTGAGAACAAACTTTAACCTGCCAATAACCACTCTTTAAGTCTAAGGTTAAAAACTACAAATTCCCCGAAAGACGGTCAAGGATATCATTTATTCTAGGAAGAGGATAGGAATCTTTTTTCATGATTGCATTTAATTTCCTGTAATCAATACAAAAATGAATTGTACCATCTTTCTTTTTTACCATTACTGCAGGAGAAACCCATGGACTATGAGACTCCTCAATTACTCCCTGACTTTTCATCTCTTCGATAATCTTATTTACTTCTTCCCTCATATGAATTGGAATGCGTCGAGGAGTTTGATTAATAGGGCGAGAATCAATAAAATTTATCTCATGTTGTACAACATCACAATTTCCTGCCACAATTTCCTCGGAGAAAACATCCTGAAATTCCATAAGAAATTCCACAAAAACATTCCTCTGCGTTTCATCTAAATTTTGAATATTTTTTTCATATAAATCTTTCAATTTTTGAGGAACCTTTGTTTCAAAATTCTCTATCCGCACACATTTTAATTCAATGGAATTGCTTCGTTTCAAGGAATTTCCAAAAACGGATTCAAAAATTTTCTCCATTCCTATCTTTACAAGAAAATCGCCCCCTAATAAACACTCATCTACAATTTCGGTTACGAAAACTTCGATTTCTTCGGAATATATCCCAAGGTTAATCCTAACTCTAACTTTGGACTTAATTGGAACCTTTTCCCCTGCTGGATACTTAAAGAAACTATTCTCTACTAAAATTCTCTGCTTGGATTCTTTTATCAACCGTTCATTTACAATTGAAACATCCGAGCCCGTATCAATTTTAAACTTACAAGATTCATCATCAACTTTCCCATAATAACAAAAATAATTATTATCTTCTCCAATTCTACTTACTATTTTATAATTTATTAAATTTACAATTTCTTTCGGAGCATCCTTTTTATAAGTCGAACTCGCTCCGCTAATTTTGGTTTTCCCCTTTTTCCTTCAAAACTTTTGGGCAATCTGAACAGTAATGTCCAACAGCTCCGCAATGCCAACATTCCGTTCTATTTCTTTGATTAAATTTTCCTTTATTTTTATAATAAAGATTGCCATTTATTTTATTTCTTGTATTTTCTTTCTTTTCTGTTTCCTTTGAGTTTTTATAGTTAAAATATTTATTATCTCGTTTCCATTCTTTTTCTCTGTTCTGATTCTTACTTTTCTGAAAACTATTTTCATTTATGACTTCAATAGCCATTGCCCTCTCTATCGCTATCTTTAATGAAGTTACTTCCTCTAACTGTAAAGTTCTTTTTATAAAATCATCATTAATTGCTTTTATAAATTGTGCGCAAGCTATTTTTTCGCGAATTTCTTCCGCGCATTCGGGATAAGCTAAACGTGCTAATCGTTCAATGTCCCCGCCTAAAGTGGTCAATTCTTCTCCGAACTTTTGTCGCCGATTTGTAAATTGCATATAATATGTCGCTAAAAGATAGTTTTCACCGAAACGCAACTCTAATTTTGATTTCAATTCCTCAAATTTTAATTTTTCTATTTCAGTTACACAATGTAACACCGACCGCGCCTTTTCTCTCAAACTCGATGCTAACGCGACCGTTTTTGTGTCCTCCGTCCAATTATTCGCCTGCGCAATTAAATTAAATTGCGTGAAAAATTCTCTTAACGATCCCGTCCCGTCAAACGTGTCCGGCTTCAATTTAAAGGTAAAACTTTACAAAAGCGGACCCAGTCCCAATGACCTTGACCTTAACATATGTTGTCAAGGTCATGACCCTGAGTAACCTCCAAAAGGTTTTAGCCGTCGCTCGTTGTTTATTAAAAAGTTATTAACAAAAGAATTTCTACGAATTATATGCAATTTTTGGACCATGTACATTAAATAGAGCATGAGTTGGTGTAAGTTAGTAATGTTCTTCATCTTGCAAAGTACATGCGTGGGCGCAGTGGGTTCTGCCCCCTCTACGGAGGGGCTCCACTTCCGGAAGATATAACCTAACCTAAACCAAATTTTAGTTTTAAATCAGAAATAGGTTTGGGTTAGGTTATATCTTCCGGAAGTGGAGCCCCCCCGTATGGGGGGGGCGGAACCCACTGTGTCCACGCATATACTTTACAACGCGAAGCGAGGTCTATCCCACAATTGTTGTGTGAATGGGAAAGTATATGCGCGGACGCAGTGGGTACCGCCCCTCCCTCATACGGGGGGGCTCCACTTTCGGAAGATATAACCTAACCCAAACCTATTTCTGATTTAAGACTAAAATTTGGTTTAGGTTAGGTTATATCTTCCGGAAGTGGAGCCCCTTCGTAGAGGGGGCGAAACCTACTGCGCCCACGCATGTACTTTGCAAGATGAAGAATTTGAACGATTAAACCAGACTGATCAAAATATGCACGTCATCATTTTTGCATTTGATACTTGTTCTTATCGTATAATTTGATTGTTAATAACTTTTTAATAAATAACGAGTGACGGCTAAAATCTTTTGGAGGTTACTCAAGGTCATGACCTTGACAACATATGTCAAGGTCAAGGTCATTGGGGCTGCGTCCGCTTTTATAAAGTTTTACCAATTTAAATCCTAAATTTGTATTTACAAATGCGCATGATTAATTACAAATCAAAATTTCACGATCGCTCGCGGAATTTGAAATATTATTGGAGCGACTTATCTGATTAAACTCCTGCTCCAAACGATGCAGCGCCTCGTCTCGCAACCGAAACTCCGCCTGCATCTGCTCTCACTCCATTCTCTGTTCCTCACGGAGCTGGCTGAGTTCCTGCAGGATCGCACGCAGCGTTTCTGTCTCAGCTGATGATGCCGGAGTCTAAGAACGTGTTTTCCTTGGAGAATGTGCCGTCGCCATTCTAACTATTCTTCTTCTTCTTATGCCGTTCAATCTCGGACGAGTCGCCCAAAAATGTTACGTCCGCGAGACGATTTCGATATATCGCTCTTTCGTGAATTTATACTATCTCTCGCTCTCATCGTGCTCACAAATAATGACACTCTTTTAAAGAACACTGAAACTTTAATTGAACAAGAACACAAAACAAGCAATTTGGAACAATAATTGTAACAAAATATAAGGAAACGTATCCACGGCGCGTCACTGGTCGTGAGACGCGCACGATCCCGACTCCAAGATGTCCGCCTTTTTTGTTTATCAACAAACCATGATGACGAACTTGGAGATGATTTTCCACTTATATTCGCTTCACATCGATACTTCCACACAGATCGGGTACAGTAGATCATATACAGCTTGCAAGGACATAACAATATATTAAATATAAATTGCAGTAAAATTAAGTCCACGAAAGGTTACATATGATTTAATTTTTAATTTCTTCTGTTAAAATATATATAATATATAATGTTAAAATATACTATATATATATTATAATTAAAATTTCTTAATATAAATTATATTAGTAAATAAAATATGGTGATCAGAAAAATTAAAATAAATCTTTCCAACACATAATATATATATATATATATATATATATATATATATATATATATATATATATATATATAACATATACATATAATATACATTATATATAATAATATTATATGTATTACTTATTTGTATTAATTACACGCACATACGCACGCACGCAAGCACGTACGCACGCACGTACGCATGTTTTAGAAATAATTAATCATAAAATTAAATATTAAAGCGACAATCAAATTTAAAATTATACATATAAGTAGTGATACTATGCGGGTTCTAACGCAAGTCCTCTGAGGGGGGTGAGGGGCGAGGGGAAACCGGCGCGGGAGGTTTGACGTCACGCGGGAACCGCGTCCTAACAGATAGACGAGGGGTCCGCGGAGAGGGGGAGGGGGACCGCGTCCTAACTGGTGGGCGAGGGGCCCGTGGATAGAGGGAGGGCGACCGCGTCCTAACCGATAGGCGAGGGGTCCGCGGGGAAGAGGGAACACACGCGTCCGCGAGTAGGTGGGAGAGAGAGATAGCGCTAATGATATTCTATGGGCGTGGGAGAAGGATAGCGCTAATGATATTCTATGGGCGTGGGAGAAGAATAGCGCGAGGCGTCCATATGAGCGTAAGACAAGGATAGCGTTTGCATGCACGTTGGAAAAGGATGGCGTTCACATACGCGTTAGAGAGAGATGGCGCGAGGCATGCACTTGGGGGAGAGAGAGAGAGAGAGAGAGAGAGAGAGATAGCGCGAGGCATGCACGTAGA
>CAJQTV010002498.1:7500-18182 GCA_907163055.1 Formica aquilonia x Formica polyctena | reverse complement strand
AGTTCCCTGGAAACCTCTAGCAGGGAGATAGGGTTTGGAACGCGAAGAGCACCGCAGTTGCGGCGGTGTCCGGATCTTCCCCTCGGACCTTGAAAATCCAGGAGAGGGCCACGTGGAGGTGTCGCGCCGGTTCGTACCCATATCCGCAGCAGGTCTCCAAGGTAAAGAGCCTCTAGTCGATAGAATAATGTAGGTAAGGGAAGTCGGCAAATTGGATCCGTAACTTCGGAATAAGGATTGGCTCTGAGGAGCGGGGCGTGTCGGGCTTGGTCGGGAAGCGGGTCTGGCTGACGTGCCGGGCCTGGGCGAGGTGAACGGTCGGCGTTCTCGCGCCGGTCCCGGGATCCGAGCTCGGTCCCGTGCCTTGGCCTCCCGCGGATCTTCCTTGCTGCGAGGCTTCCGTGGCGGCGCGAGCCGTCGTGGTCGTCCTCTTCGGCCGCCATTCAACGCTCAGCTCAGAACTGGCACGGACTAGGGGAATCCGACTGTCTAATTAAAACAAAGCATTGCGATGGCCCTCGCGGGTGTTGACGCAATGTGATTTCTGCCCAGTGCTCTGAATGTCAACGTGAAGAAATTCAAGCAAGCGCGGGTAAACGGCGGGAGTAACTATGACTCTCTTAAGGGCTCCGCCCGGGCGACCGGCGGAGACCATGTGCCAACCCCACCTCCTCGTGGTGAGAGTCGGGCAACGTCGGCGGAAAGTTTTCCGCCGGCGGCCAACGGGGCTCTGGCTTGGTGGTGCGCTAGCGCACCACCCGGGTCCGTGGGGTTGCCAGCCCCTCGGGCCTGAAAACGGTAGGCTCGTCATCTAAAGAAAAGAGATACAATCTCCGGCGGCAGCCTCGGGCCGCCGGTCCTACCGTACACTCGTCCCCCCCTCCCGATCCTTCTCCCGGCTCATCTCGGCCACCCCCTGCGGTTCGGCGACTACAACCGCCTATTGCTGCTCCTGCCCCTGCTGCCCCGCGTGCCCTAGAGTTCCCGTGCCCGGAATGCGACCGCGCGTTCACCACCGCCAACGGACTCGGCCTTCATCGCCGTCGGGCGCACGAGGCCACGGTTAACGAGGAGATTAACGTCGAGAGGGTTAAGCGCCAGTGGAGCGCCGAAGAGCAGCGTATGATGGCGAGGGAGGAGGCGCTAGCTGTACACCGGGGCGTTCGGTTTATTAATCAACACCTTCTTGCCGTCGTTCCGAACCGCACTCTCGATGCCATTAAGGGTATGCGGAGGAACGACGGTTACCGGCGCCTCGTTACTGCAGCCTTGGAGGACTTATCCGCCACATCCGGGGATAGTTCGATCCTCTCTTGTGGCGGGTCAAGCCCTTCGGCCTCTCCCCAAGCGTCTGCCATCTCTCCACAAGCGTCGCCTGGCTCGCCTCCGCTGACTCCGTCATCTCCCGGCTGGGGTGAAGCGTACGGTAATTTTGCCGGCGCAATTCGCGCGCTCATCCCAGTTGTTGAGTCCATCCAGGGATGGAGTTCCCGCGTCCTGGCTCAAATCGGGGCAGGCGTGCTGGATGGGCAGCGGAGTGTCGACGCTATTGGCCCATGGATCACTGGCGTGTTCCCTCCGACGGCTCCTCGTGCGCGACCGCCTGGACGTCACTGTGCCGTCAATCCGGGTAGAAGAGCGCGGCGTCGAGCGGAGTATGCGCGTGTACAGCGTATGTTTCGTTCGAATATGTCGCGAGCGGCCAAGGAGATCTTAGACGGTGCCACAGAAATGGATGCGGTTCCCGATGTGCGGCTGATGGCCGCGCACTGGGGCCCGTTTGTTGCACAGGCATCGATGCCTGTCCCACCAGCTCCGCGACTTCCACCTAAGCGTGAGCTGGGTGGCACCTGGTCTCCGATCTCCTGCGAGGAGGCGGCAGCTATTAACCTGCCCCTCAACTCGGCCCCCGGATTGGATGGCATTAGTGTTCGTCTTTGGAGAGCGATGCCGGCATCAATCAAAGCTCTCCTCTTCAACATCGTGCTGCACTGCGGAGGTTTTCCAGCTGCTATGCTGGTGAGTCGGACGGTTTTCATCCCCAAGAAGGGCGATTGCTCCCTTCCGGGTGATTTCCGTCCGATCTCTATTACCTCCGTGGCCGTGAGGCATCTGCACAAGATCTTGGCCCAAAGGCTTCGCGAGTCCAGGCTTGTTGACCTTCGGCAGCGGTGCTTCGACGACGGGTGCGGCGAAAACGTCGCAGTTTTGGCGTCCTTGTTAATGGATGCCAGATCCCGTCGTCGTGAATTGCACGTTGCCTCCCTGGACTTCGCGAAGGCCTTCGATAGCGTTAGCCATGGTGCTATTGCCAGCGCCTTGGCTGGAGTGGGTCTGCCTCACGGCCTCATCGATTACATCGGCCGCATTTATGCGCAAAGCAGCACGGTGTTTGAAGTGCGCGGGGCGAGGTCCGAGCTCTCACGTATCGGCAGAGGCGTCAGGCAGGGGGATCCGCTATCACCAATGCTGTTTTGCTTGGTGGTAGACGTGATCATGCGATCCATACCTGCCGATGTCGGATACCAGCTGGGAGAGCATCGTATAAACAGCATTGCTTATGCTGACGATGTTCTCCTATTTGCTGCCACCAAGTGGGGCCTTCAGTCCAGCATTCGGATGGTTGAGGACACAGCCGGGGAGATGGGGCTTTTCCAAATGATTATTCGCGCCTCTGTTTGTTCAACACTGTTGCTTCTTGCGGTATTTCAGGCTAAGAAGTGCTCTGTTCTTTCGTTCGTTCCTTCCGGTCGGGAAAAGAAGGTTAAAATCTTGACGACCCCCCAGTTCCAGTTGCGCGATGGCTCTTGGCTTGCGCAGCTGGATACGTCCGCCGAATGGCGATATCTGGGGGTCAATTTCCGACCGGCGGGGCCGAAGAAAGTCGGCTCCGATATTTCTGAGTATCTGAGCCGGCTGAGCAGAGCGCCTCTGAAGCCCCAGCAGCGGTTGAAGATCATCCGCTGTTTTCTTCTCCCCCGTCTGTACCATTCGCTGGTTCTGGGTAGGGCCACACTTGGAAAGCTGAGAGCTCTGGATGTTACAACCCGCGCGGCGGTTCGCAAGTGGCTGAGGCTCCCGAATGATGTTCCGACGGCCTTTTTTCACTCACCGGTTTCGAGTGGCGGTCTGGGCATTCCCGCATTGGCCACCACGGTTCCAGGTTTGCTACTTCAACGTCTTCGCAGCCTGGAATCTTCTACCGTCCCGCAGATGCAAGCCATCGCCAACTACACCTGGGCGGTGCGTCGACACGATTGGGCGCGTCGCGCCCTTACTCGTGATGGGGTTTGTTTGGCCTCAAAGCGTCTGCGGGATGGATGGTGGTCCCGCCGACTGTATCAGTCGGTGGATGGTTTTGAGTTGCGGGAGTGCCAGGACTCGAATTTGTCCTCCTGGTGGGTGGACCACGGGAGTCACGCTATTCCCGGCCGTGATTTTGCCCAGTACGTGCACGTTCGCGCCAACACTCTTCCGACGCGTATTCGTACGTCGAGGGGGGTGAGGCGCGAGCTGTACGCCACCAGATGTCGTGCCGGCTGCAATTCATCCGAGACGGCCGCGCACGTCATCCAGGGATGCTTCCGCACCCATGGTGGCCGCGTTCTCCGGCACAATGCAGTGTGCAAAGTCATTGCTGCAGGACTGAGGAACGCGGGCTGGGTCGTGCGCGAAGAACCGGCGTACATCACGGCCGAGGGCAAGCGCAAGCCTGACTTGGTTTGCCTGCGTGACTCCAAGGCCGTTGTGGTGGACGCGCAAGTCGTCAGCGGCGCGACTCCCCTGGTTGAGGCCCACGAGCGCAAAGTCCGCTATTACGCGGATAATGCAACGCTCGTGGGAGCGGTGGCCAGGGAGACCGGCGTACAACCCCGGGACGTCGAGTTCTCCTCCTGCACTATCTCGTGGAGGGGAGTCTGGTGTCTCGCGTCCGCTGATTGGCTTGTGGGAATGGGACTCACAAAGGGGCTTTTGCGGGGTTTAACGACCAGGGTGTTGCAGGGCAGCCACACCAATTGGACCCGGTGGAACCAAATGACGTCAGTGGTTCCCACCGGGCCACCGCGGCGGGATAGAGAGGGCATCGGGTGAGGGGAACGACCTTTCCGTGGGAAACCCGCTCCCAATTTCAGTTTGTCCATCCGTTTGTCCTTCCCGTGTTGTTCGTTTGAGGCCCACGAGCGCAAAGTCCGCTATTACGCGGATAATGCAACGCTTGGGTGCGCCGTTTGGACACAAAGGGGCTTTTGCGGGGTTTAACGACCAGGGTCCCCTCGGACGTTGGTGCCCGATCAGGGGACCCCCGTAAACCCGCTTTTCAGTTTGTCCATCGTCCTCCACTTCGGTTGGTGCGATCAGCATTGTTGTCCTCGTCCTCCACTTTCGGCATTTGGCTTATGCCGAACCCTTTTTGTTGCGGGCAATGCAAAAAAAAAAAAAAAAAAAAAAAAAAAAAAAAAAAAAAATAGCCAAATGCCTCGTCATCTAATTAGTGACGCGCATGAATGGATTAACGAGATTCCCACTGTCCCTATCTACTGGGAGTTACCGTGACTCTCTGAAGGACGTCCGGGCGACGCTTTTTATTGATCCTTGCGCCGGCGCTGTGGATCCACCTCGGTCCGTTGGATCCCGGCCCGCGCGGGTGATGTTCTGAGTCGACCTCGGGGTCTGAGGGTCAGGGTTGGAACGTGATGCGAATCGCTATGCGATGCGGAATCGCTACGCGATATCAGTCCTTTCGTTAGGACCTCTAGCCTCTCACGTTCAAGTTGTGCATCCACCTTCTCGTGGTACTCCTGAGAACGCACCTACTTTGGAAAGTAAGATTCGGTAGGTGTCGGCTGAGTGATGTCACAGCGAGTGTTTCCCCCCCTTTTTCCGCATAGTCACGAGCCCGGCATCAGTGATACCGTGACTCTCTGATGGACGTCCGGGTGACGCTCTTTACTGATCCTTGCGCCGGTGCTGGTGATCCGCCTGATCCACGGATCCCGGCCCGCGCGGGAGATGTTCTGAGTCGATCTCGGAGTCCGGGAGTGTCGTGGTTGAAAACTGATGCTGATCGAATGGCTCATAAGTGACGGCGTCCTTCCTATCTCTCCTCTCACCACCTTTCCGCACTTCCCGGCAGCCCATCTCCATCCGTTCGTCTCTACTGTACCTCGGTGCAGTAGAGAGGAACAGGGGCTGTCGATACTCACCCACCGGGCCCTGCGCTTCTGAGACCTTGGTCCCAGCGGCGACGGAACCGGTGGCCACTAAACTTTCTTTCTTTTCAGGTTTCCTCACCCTTGGTAAAGCCACCCTTCTCTCTCTTTCTCTATCACCCCCCTCTTAACTATATCTTATTAACATTACTAACACTCTTCTCTCCTTCTTCTTTCGTCACTCGTCTATTTTTCCTTCCCGAGCTAAAAGCTCCCCCTCAACCCCATTTCTCTCCTTTTCGTACTATCGCTATTACTATTACTTTTCTATCTCTATACTTTCCATCTTTCTTTCTTTCGTTCTTCCTTCTCCACGTTCCACTAAACATTACTAACAACAAGTTTACTTGTCCTTTCTTCCATTCCCCCTCGTTCTTTTCAACCCTCACCAAAACAGCATGCAACGCTACGAGTCGGTGCCAGCATTGCTTGCCAAATGGCTCTTATGTAGCGACCACACACACACATAAACAACCTTTCTCCCTCTCTTTACTCTCTCTCTTTCTCCCTTTCTTCCCTTGTTTTATCTCCTCCCCTTCCTAAAACAGCATGCAACGCTACGAGCCGGTGTCAGCACTGCTGACCAAATGGCTCATATGTAGCAACACACATATACATATACTCATACACACGCCCCTTTCTATCGCTTCCTTCCCCTCTCTATACCTTATTTCAATTAACAACACTAACTAACACTCTCACCACTAACATTTTCAATGATCTGTCTACTCTGTCGCTTTCACCTATCCTTGAACACAGCATAGCTACGAGTCGGTGTCAGATTGACCAAATGGCTCATATGTAGCAAGCGCACATGGATGCGTTGGTGGGACGTGACTGCGGCGGCGTGGGTGACGCACCTCTAAGAGTTGTGGAACTTACGATAGCTGAGGTCATGTCCCCGTACTCGGCTTTACCATCCCTTCTACATCCAATCTCCCGGCAGCTCATCACCATCCGTTTGTCTCTATTGTACCTCGGTACAGTGGAGAAGAACAGGAGCTGCTGTACTCACCCACCGGGCCCTGCGTTTCTGAGGTCTTGGACCCAGCGGCGACGGAACTGGTGGCCACTAATCTTTCTTTTCTTTTTCAGGTCCCCTCACCCTTGGGAAAGCCACCCTTCTCTCTCTTTCTCTGTCACCCCCCTCTTAACTATATCTTATTAACATTACTAACACTCTTCTCTTCTTCTTCTTCTTTCGTCACTCTACTCTTTTTCCCTCCCGAGCTAAAAGCTCCCCCTCAACCTCATTTCTCTCCTTTTCGTACTATCGCTATTACTATTACTTTTCTATCTCTATTTTCCATCTTTCTTTCTTTCGTTCTTCCTTCTCTACGTTCTACTAAATTACTAACAACAAGTTTACTTGTCTTTTCTCTCCATTTCCTCTTCTTTCTCAACCCCCACCAAAACAGCATGCAACGCTACGAGTCGGTGCCAGCGTTGCTGGCCAAATGGGCTCTTATGTAGCAACACACACATACACAACCTCTCTCCCTCTTTACTCTTTCTCCTTCTTCTTTCCTTCCTTTGTTTTATCTCCTAAAACAGCATGCAACGCTACGAGTCGGTGTCAGCACTGCTGACCAAATGGCTCATATGTAGCAACACACATACACACGCCCTTTCTATCTCTTCTTTCCCCTCTCTATACATTTATTTCAACTAACAACACTAACACTTTCACTACTACTAACATTTTCATTCATTAATCTGTCTACTCTGTCGCTTTCACCTATCCTTGAACACAGCATAGCTACGAGTCGGTGTCAGATTGACCGAATGGCTCATATGTAGCAAGCGCACATGGATGCGTTGGTGGGATGTGACTGCGGCGGCGTGGGTGACGCACCTCTAAGAGGTGTGGAACCTACGGTAGCTGAGGTCACGTCTCCTTACTCGGCTTTCCCATCCCTTCTAGTTTCAATCTCCCGGCAGCTCATCCCCATCCGTTCGTCTCTGTTGTACCTCGGTACAGTGGAAAGGAACAGGAGCTGCTGTACTCACCCACCGGGCCCTGCGCTTCTGAGGTCTTGGACCCAGCGGCGACGGAACCGGGGGTTACTAATATTTCTTTACTTTCAGGTTCCATCTCTCGCCGTCGTTTTCCACTTGCATCGTCCGGTCGATCGTTTTAGTTTCGCTCCGGTTCGGTAGGAAATCGATGTTATAGCTAGATAGGTAGGCGTTTCCTAATAATGGCGCCCGTCGCAAAGTTAAGGTTCGGATCGTGCCGATAGCTTGAATGGCCGTGACGACGGAAAAATCGCGGTCGCTAGCGGTCCACTACCTCGGGGTACCTGCTGTCCCCCCGTTGTATTTAGGCTTTTTGGCGTAAAGGTGGCTCTGCGCCATTTGACCTCTTTTCCACCCTACTCGTGGGAACAAAATCATGTTTAATTTTTCAAAACTCTTGGTGAGGAGGAGTGCCCGCCTGGCTGATCGCTTCCCGCCGGGTGGGGCCGCCGTTAGGGAGGCAAGGGACGTGCCTGTCGTCGAGTCGCGAGTACGCTCGTGCGCGCGCTTGGAGACGGCCTCCGCTTCCTCGAGAGCGCCTCGCCAAGCTGTGCCCGAGCGAGTCCGCGACGTAACACGACTTTGTGCACAGTCCCAAGGTTGCGGCCTTCGCGCCGTCCGAATCGCACTAACGCGTTGCGATAGCAGTAGTAGTAGCAGTTCCGTGCGGTCTTCACCGGCAGTCCTCGACCGGGAAGAAATTAGAAATAGGATTCAAAATACAGTGTTAGCTTCCGCGATTAGGCCCGCGATTAGCTCCGCGTTCAGCTCCGCGAATAGCTCCGAAAATAAACCCGCGATAGAAAATAAGATTAGATACGCGTATGTCCCCCAATCTCAACCCCAGAGCGTATGTGATCCGGGTTCCTCTTCGCAGCCGCTACAACAAATTCCGGCTAATTGCGTCCCCTCTCCCTCACTTGCGTCCACGGGAGTGAGGATTACTGCAGCTGAACATGAGGCGTTCAGCTGTAGTAACTGGCGAGGTGCGTCAGCTCGTCGCCGAAAAGCGACTTGACGTCCTGTTATTGCAGGAGTTGCACGTCAAGAAGCATGGCAAGAGCCACACCTTCGTAGGCTTAGGGAAGAATATGAGGGTAGCTGCTGTACGCTCACAACGCCCGTGGGCTGCAGTGGCAGTCTGTAACCCTCAATTCCAAATGGTATTCGTCTCGCAGCTTAGCACGACACACTGTGTCTGTGTGGAAGTGCAGGCTCCCAATTTCTCTTTCTATGTCGTATCGTGCTACTTCCAGTACAGCGACGAGATAGAGGAATACCTCAGGCACCTCGAAGTGGTGTTTCATTCCCTGAGGGGGAAGAGACTGTTAGTTGCGGTAGACGCCAATGCTCGGTCGTCACTCTGGGGTTCCCAAGAGACAGACGAAAGAGGTGCGAAATTCGAAGACCTCATCCGAGCATGTGGAATGAATGTGGTTAATGACGCTGGACAGGGACCCACTTTTTGGACGGCGAGAGGCTCGTCTTTCATCGACGTAACCTTGGTGTCGTCCTCCATGAACAAGTTCATCAGTGAGTGGAAAGTGAGATCCGACTGGACGACCAGCGACCACAACGCAGTCGACATCAGACTGAGGGTGCCAAAGGGGTCAGGTGGAGATCGGGGTGCCGCGAACATGAGGTTTGACACTCGTCGGGCTGACTGGGAGCGGTTCTCGAGAGCCTGACTGATCTTTCAAGATCAAGACTGGAGGTCCTCGATGTCTGCTCTGCGGATAGAGTAGAGGAGATGGCAGAGACGCTGGCGGAGGTACTCACCGAAGCCTGTTCCGCGTCGATGCCAAGAAAGAGGCGTTTTAGGAAGTCCAACCCGTGGTGGACAGTCGAACTTACGATACTCAAAAAGGGAGTATATAGGAAGAGGCGTGCACTTCAGAGAGGGCGGGACGAGCCTACTCACTTTGCTCTAAAGCTGGAATACCGCTCTTCCTTGCGGCAATACAGCAAAAAGGTGAGGAAGGCGAAGCTTGCGAGCTGGCGGAAGTTCGTCACATCGCACGGTAACTCGGAGCCCTGGGGACTCGTTTATAAACTCCAGGCGAGAAAACTCCAAGTTGAGGGGGTGCTCAGCACGCTCCGGTATGGCGAATATTCCACAAAGAACTTAGAGGAGACCGCCGGCTACCTCTTGGACGTGCACACTCCAGATGACCGGGGAAGAGGAGGACACGTTCGAACAACGTGAAATCCGTCTCGCTTCGAGGGTTTCCCCCGACACAGCCGACGCCTTATTCTTCACGGCGGCAGAAATGGCTGTGGCGGTGAAAACCTTTAGAAATAATAAGGCGCCAGGAATGGACCTTATTGAGGTTGCGGTATTGAAAGCCGCATGTAGGATAATTCCCGGTCAGTTTATTAAGTTATTCAACGGATGCCTTCAGTGGGGCGTCTTTCCCTCTATCTGGAAGGAGGGTTCACTTCGAGTCCTTCTGAAGGGTGAGGACAAGGACGAGAAGGATCCGAAATCCTATAGGCCCATCTGTCTCCTCTCCGTAGTAGGAAAACTTTTCGAGAAACTTCTCAAAACCCGCCTCATGGACACTTCATTGGCACCGGGTAGGGTCTCCGATCGACAGTTCGGGTTTATGCCCGGAAGGTCGACGGAGGATGCTGTTGTGGAGTTGCGGCGTATGGTCTCTGCCTCTGAAAAGAGGTATGCCGTGGCGCTTCTCTTCGACATCTCCGGGGCTTTTGATAATGTCTGGTGGCCCCTTGTACTAGCTAGTCTGAAAAATCGTAATTGCCCGCGAAACGTTTTCGAGGTACTCCGGAGTTATTTTGATAACCGTAAAGTTAAAATCACGTTCGGCTCTACGGAGGTGTCCAAAAGGGCCACGAGGGGATGCCCACAGGGCTCCGTCCTCGGTCCGGCTTGTTGGAACCTCATGTTCGATGGCCTTCTGCGGCTCCTAGAAGGCTTGGTTGAAAATCGGTTTGCCGCGTACGCAGATGATCTCGTTGTTGTCGTGAACGGTAACTCGCGAAACGAAATTGAATTAGAAGGCCAACGGGTGGTCAACGCGATCGTAAATTGGTGCGAATCCGCGAAGCTTCAGATCTCCGAACGTAAGACTGAGGCTATTATATTGAAAAGCGCCGCGATAAATAGGAACCATATAGGTAGACGGGGAGGAGCACGACCGGATAGGAAACGTAAAACGTAAAACAATAAAAAGATCGCGACTCTCGAAAGTAGGCCGCCTATAATAAAGATTAGAGGCACGAAGATAGGGTTCAAACAGACCGTCAAATATCTTGGCGTTTATATAGATAAATTTTTAAAAGTTCGAACGCATTGCGAATATCTAAAGAGCAAAGTCGGGATGCTCTTCCAAAAACTAGGCGCGTTGGCGAGGTCCAATTGGGGCCTAAGATTTAGGGCACTATCCGCAATTTACCGGGGAGTGTTCGCACCAACAGTGGCTTATGCTG
>CAJQTV010002498.1:0-2500 GCA_907163055.1 Formica aquilonia x Formica polyctena | reverse complement strand
GGTTGCGCGTTCTTCGCGCGGCTCGCACGCTTCGTGCGTTGATGAAAACGCAGAACGATGAAAACGAACGGGGCCCAGTGAGAGGTGTATTACGATTTAAGAGGAAAACGGCGTTCGTTGAGCTTTATCGGACAGAGTCCGAGTAACGTCTCTAAGAGGGAAGAGACTACTGTATTTCACGCTCTCGTCGACAAAGTTTCGACGCTCGCGCTCGCTAAGCCGAGCCGTGCACTCATAAGCGACCGTGCGTAGTACCGTGCGTCGCCGACCGCCTGGCCGTCCGGTTAAGTATTATAGGAGGTACGACGCGTCGCGCTGCGGCGCGCATTTTATGCACACACTTTTTTACAAGCACAGCATTGCCACGAGTCGGTGTCGCAAGACCGAATGGCTCTTATGTGGCGCGCACGCATCTAGTGTGTTGGCCGCGCGATTCCCTCTCGTCTTGGACGCAGCAGCGGAATCGTCGCGCTTACCGAACGTTTACTCCACGGATACGAGTGGCGGAAGGACGATTATAACGCTCTTCCCGCACGCTTTGTACGCCGTAGCGAAATATAAGTACGTGCTAAAAGCACGATAGCACATTTATCCTCGACGTCTAAGCATCGGCATCGTCGATCTAGCGTCAGGGTAAATCGCGCGATCCTCGCGATCGCGCATTTACATTGGGAGAATGAGAAAATGATCTTTTACAATACATATAAAATGGAGAATGATCTTGTGAAACAAAGAGAGGAGGAGGTTTATTATATACACGGACCGCCTCGCTCCTCTCACGAAGAGCACGCACAACGTGTGTTGCGTAGTAAGAAGTAGAGGAGAGGAGAGGAGAGTAGAGGAGAGTAGAGGAGAGTAGAGTAGAGTAGAGTAGAGAGAAGAGAGAGAGTGTCGCCGACCGGCTAATAAAGACCGGCGGCGCGAGAAGTAGTAAGAGCTCAATAGCGACGGGCCTTCGGGCTCGCTCGCGAGTTACCGCTCCACGCGAGTAACCGAACACGAAGCTCCCTGGTTGATCCTGCCAGTAGTCATATGCTTGTCTCAAAGATTAAGCCATGCATGTCTCAGTGCATGCCGAATTAAGGTGAAACCGCGAATGGCTCATTAAATCAGTTATGGTTCATTAGATTGTACCCACATTTACTTGGATAACTGTGGTAATTCTAGAGCTAATACATGCAAAACAGAGTCCCGACCAGTGATGGAAGGGACGCTTTTATTAGATCAAAACCAATCTGGCGGGCGGTTCGCCGTTCGTCCACCGTTTATTTTGGTGACTCTGAATAACTTTGTGCTGATCGCACGGTCCTAGCACCGGCGACGCATCTTTCAAATGTCTGCCTTATCAACTGTCGATGGTAGGTTCTGCGCCTACCATGGTTGTAACGGGTAACGGGGAATCAGGGTTCGATTCCGGAGAGGGAGCCTGAGAAACGGCTACCACATCCAAGGAAGGCAGCAGGCGCGCAAATTACCCACTCCCGGCACGGGGAGGTAGTGACGAAAAATAACGATACGGGACTCATCCGAGGCCCCGTAATCGGAATGAGTACACTTTAAATCCTTTAACGAGGATCCATTGGAGGGCAAGTCTGGTGCCAGCAGCCGCGGTAATTCCAGCTCCAATAGCGTATATTAAAGTTGTTGCGGTTAAAAAGCTCGTAGTTGAATCTGTGTCGCACACCGTCGGTTCACCGCTCGCGGTGTTTAACTGGCGTGATGTGGGACGTCCTGTGGGCTTAGCCTCGCGAGGGGCGGCCCAACTAATATCCCGTCGCGGTGCTCTTTACTGAGTGTCGAGTCGGGCCGGTACGTTTACTTTGAACAAATTAGAGTGCTTAAAGCAGGCTACCTTCGCCTGAATACTGCGTGCATGGAATAATGGAATAGGACCTCGGTTCTATTTTGTTGGTTTTCGGAACCCCGAGGTAATGATTAATAGGGACAGATGGGGGCATTCGTATTGCGACGTTAGAGGTGAAATTCTTGGATCGTCGCAAGACGGACAGAAGCGAAAGCATTTGCCAAAAATGTTTTCATTAATCAAGAACGAAAGTTAGAGGTTCGAAGGCGATCAGATACCGCCCTAGTTCTAACCATAAACGATGCCAGCTAGCGATCCGCCGAAGTTCCTCCGATGACTCGGCGGGCAGCTTCCGGGAAACCAAAGCTTTTGGGTTCCGGGGGAAGTATGGTTGCAAAGCTGAAACTTAAAGGAATTGACGGAAGGGCACCAGGAGTGGAGCCTGCGGCTTAATTTGACTCAACACGGGAAACCTCACCAGGCCCAGACACCGGAAGGATTGACAGATTGATAGCTCTTTCTTGATTCGGTGGGTGGTGGTGCATGGCCGTTCTTAGTTGGTGGAGCGATTTGTCTGGTTAATTCCGATAACGAACGAGACTCTAGCCTGCTAAATAGGCGTACCTTATGGTATCGCGAAGGCCCCCGGCTTCGGCTGGTGGGTTTTTACTACCAACGTACAAACAAATCTTCTTA
>CAJQTV010002477.1:0-12688 GCA_907163055.1 Formica aquilonia x Formica polyctena | reverse complement strand
AGGACTACTCTCTACAAATACTACATCTAATCCTTATTCTAATAAGATTTCAGCTAGCCCAGCATACTAGGACCCTGTCTGGAAATGTGGAGGACCCAGGTTCGAACCCCGAGAATTTCCACTCGCCCGGAAAAAAATAAAAAAATAAAAAAATTTAAAAGGAAAAAATTTAAAATTTAAAATAAAAAATTAAAAATTGTCTTGTAGACGTTCACCTGTCCCCTCCCCCTTATTAAAATAATTAAAATTATCTCGTAGACGTCCACGCATCCCCTCCCCCTTTTTTTAAATAATAAAAATTGTCTCGTAGACGTCCACGAGTCTCCTCTTTTTTCCATAGGTACCTGTGGTGGGCGTGGCCAGACAGGCACACAGCAGGGGGCCGGGGTCGGTGGTGGGGGTTTGTTGTGTCTAGCTATAGTTGCCCCTATACTACTTGCCATAATAAAAGATCTAACGAACGATCTTATGGATATTATCGCGCATCTGACTAACGCGAAAAGAGGGGTAATTGACATAAAATTATTACCCATAGAAAGCATCCTAGATAACCTCAAGGAAACAGCGTCACAAATACCGCAGGGAACGCACTTCCCATTTCAAATATCCGCAGAAAATTGGAGAAAAATCGAAAAGTTCTTAACAATTAGCGCATACTACGATAATACAAATATATTTACGATTATAAAGATTCCGCTAATCACATACCCCGAGTATGAAATAATAAAGGCAATCCCATTACCTACGCACAAATTTAATAACACATTTATATTTATATCTTCTTCTTCTTTCTTTTATGGCTGGTTGGGCATTAGTCGCCCATACACCATTGTTTCTTATGGGTTTGTAAAATATAAGCAAAATTCCTCTTAAGAGAGGAGGGAGTCCAAAAAAAGGTCCAGACAAAGGACATACGCAGCACGCAAAAACACGTCCGAACCCGACACGTTGTCAGTCGGAACTTAATTTATTTATATTTATAGAAGTAAATCAACCGATAATAGCGATAGACGTAGATAGCCGAACGTATTTTACGCCTACCGAAAACGATCTAAATAAATGCGTGCGAAATAATGATCAATATATGTTTGCGAACAAAATTATCCCATATATTACTTAGACGAAGGAGCGCTATGCGAAGTACAAGCATATGTACAGTTAGAGACATACACAAACAACTGTAATATTCGACACATACACACGGATACAACCATATGGATAGCGCTGAGTAATGCGAACTCATGGTTATACTCTACACGAGCAAACCAATCGATCGAAATAACGTGCGAAAACGACGCAACGCGAAAACTAGAAATAAAAAGAAGCGGACAAATCACACTAAAAGGAAAATGTAAATTAACAACACAAGACGTCATTATACGGAAAAAAAGCCCGCGTTAATAATAATCGTACAGACAAATCTACCAGATTACAATCTTACGATGACACATGACAAACGAAACGAAAAAATATTGGACAAAATTAGACCGATAAAATTACGAAAAGTCATTAGAAACCCGACAGAATTAAGAGACCTAAGCGAAAGACTTGACGAAACAAACGAAGACTTAAATAACAATTATTTCCCTACTAACGAACACATTATATATCCCGTAGCTTCAAGTTGCACAGGAATAATAATAATAATAATAATTACCACAATAGCAATTATATACGCCAAGAAAAAATGTAAGACAGGAAAGAAAAAAACTACCAGAAACCAATATAAATCCGATGTGCAAACCGAAAATAATTCAAGAGCACATCTACGGCACCGCAAGCGGATCGAACAGCTGAGATAGAAACTGACACCGCGATAACTAGCACTGCGATGCTATATTAAAATAAAGTAACCATAAGAAATGATTGTAAAATATGAAAAATGTGTAGCGAAAAAATATGTAGACGAAAATTCACGTATAGTTAATTTTCTTTTTCCAAAGGGGGAGGAATATCGGGGAGTAACCCGACCAATTTCTCAATATATTAAAAGATAAAACAGAAAAGTAGCACAAAAAGATTAAGAAAGAGCTGAGTAAAGCAAAGCATTATAATCAGGGAAAGAGCCCAAGGAAAAGTAATTAAGAAAGAATAAAGTAATAAAAGATAATTAATAAAATAAAAATAAGAAACGTGACTAAAGAGAAGGAAGTCACGCTCAAGTTCTTGGAAGCTGAGTAAGCAGCTGACGAGACAGACTGACAAGCGGAGCACGAAACATGCTCCGGTCAGGGTCACCACACTCCTCCCTAATCAACGACCTAATTAATTAATATATATTGAGAGCGAGATGCACCGACGCTCGCTACTCGCTCGCTCATATCAACTGTATCGACATACCGTACGTATCGCGCCCGACTATTATAATCGCGATTAAGTGAAAGTGTACGAAAGAATCTGTGAAATATATCAATTTATACCTAACGTTCGGGAGTGTCTTATTTCGAGCGTGGATCCTAATCCTTTGAGCGTATAAATCCTTAAAGACCTCTTCCTTAGCGGCTAGAGGCACAACACGTGTCACCCTGTATATTGTATATGTACGTACATGTCCGTGCATGTACATTTATGTGTAATATATACGTACATTTATATATATAAATTTATATATATATATATATACCCAGTAAGCAAAATGTTAGCAGCCTGCCAGCAGTTTGTGAGCAGATTCAAGCAGAATATTGCAGCAGGTTGGCATCAACTGCGTCCGTATTAAGCTTGTGTTCTGGCTGCAGAACCTGTCGACATAACCCGACAGCAAATTGACGGCAGAAATCGAGCAGGATCTGCGCAACGCAGTTAGATGCCAAATTGGCGGCAGAAACCGAGCAGGATCTGCACAACGCAGTTTGATGTCAGATTAGCGGCAGAAATCGAACAGAATCTGTTATCATAATTTAAATAAAATAGCATCATTTAAATGCTTTATTAATTTACATTGCTCGTTTCCTTTACATAATAAATGAAGCATATATGTATATATTTACAATATATATTTGTTTTATTGGGACAAAAAATGTTAAATTTTGGTCACAAAATGACCAATTATAGAGGCCTAAGTTAGGTTGCGTGAGACCCGAAAATGACGTTAATAGTCGATATGTCACATTTACGGAACGTCATTTTCTGATGTTTGTAATAATAATATATAAATATATTTAATGTAATATGTATATATAAGAAAATTTAAATAATTTAATTTATAACATTAAAAATTTTATTTATATGAAAGTTAATTTCTATTTTATATCTTAAGTAGATAATAACGAAATATTTTCACTTATTTGGACAGAAATTTTCCGAATAAATGAAAACCGGACATTTATTTGTCTGATTTTCCAAAAATCAGTTAAATACCTCAATTCCCTTATACGGGAATCGTATTAGAAATTAAATTGATAGGAATAATTATACATGGTGGCCCCGAACGTTCCAACCAGACTTTGAGATCTTATAGGAAATTTAATTCTGAACAAAAAATTTCCTATAAACATGGGTCGAAAAATGCTTCCTTAAGAAGTTATCGCTCAAAAACCTCTGATGCAAAGGAAGAACGTTCGGGGCCACCCTGCATATGTTATTAGCCGCATTTTTTTGCAGGCTTTGTATACGCTCATGACAAGAACTTGAATACAGGTATAAAAAGTGAATAGTGCGCCGCATAGTGGTAGGCGAATAAACTGTACTATTTCAATAAATTATATAAATTGCTAAAAGCTGCAGATTCTGCTGCCAATCTGACACCAAACTGCGTTGCGCAGATCCTGCTCAGTTTCTTCTGCCAATCTGCTATGATAATTTTGTACAAATCCTGCTCGGTTTCTGTTACTGATCTGCTGTCAAATTATGTCAGCAGGTTTTGTAATATTTCTGCTGACATTCTGCTATCATTATCTGATATAACAGATTTTGTATACAATGCGGTCTTTCTGCTGACAAAAATTTGTAGCAGACGTTTGACAAAATCTGTTCGAACAGGCTTTGCTGACTGGGTACGTATTTGTTAGAGCCAGAGGTCTAATATTAGGTCTACCGGAAAGTTCTATCCGTTTTTGGAATAAAACAAAATACAAATTTTTATTACCGTCAATAAACTTTATTAAATAATGTAATTGCCATTATTATTAATGATTTCTTGCCAGCGTGAGGGCAATTTGTATATCCCATTTTCGAAAAATGTTTTATCTTTTGATGCGAAAAATTGAACCAGTGCTTGTTTGATATCTTCTTCATTTTTGAATTTTTTGCCTCTCAAAAAATTTTGTAAGGACAAAAACAAGTGATAGTCGGAGGGTGCTAAGTCCGGGGAATATGGTGGATGCGACAGAATTGCCCAGCCTAGTTCTGCAATTTTTTGACGAGTCCCCAAAGCAGCATGTGGCCTG
Organism: Formica aquilonia x Formica polyctena; assembly: GCA_907163055.1. Lineage (NCBI taxonomy): Eukaryota > Metazoa > Arthropoda > Insecta > Hymenoptera > Formicidae > Formica > Formica aquilonia x Formica polyctena. Next base: position 8,303 of record CAJQTV010002477.1, on the reverse strand, counting down.
GCATTATCATGATACAGTATGATGTTCTTCCTATTGAACATCGCCGGCCTCTTTTCTTGGACTGCTGTATTTAAATTATCCAGTTGCTGACAATACTTCTCCGAATAATGGCAATTATATTATTTAATAAAGTTTATTGACGGTAATAAAAATTTGTATTTTGTTTTATTCTAAAAACGGACAGAACTTTCCGGTAGACCTGATATATACGCTGGTTGTTTTAAAAAATATTTCATTCTAGATGCAGTTTATGCATGAATATTCTGTCTAAATAGCAAAATGTTAGCAGTATGCGCGCAGATTGGCAGCAAATTTAATCAGAATCCCACACCAAAACCATAGCCATCTGTGTCCGCATTAAGCTCGTATTTTGTCGACAAAGCCTGCTGACAGGTAATGTGAGCAGATTGGCAGCAGAAACCACAGCAGAAACCACAGCAGAGCCTGCGCGCAATTTGATGGCAGATTGACAGCAGAAATCGAGCAACTTTGTAGCTTCTACACATTTATATAAAATAGTACATTTAAATGGATTTGAAATTTAAAAGGTCTTAATCCAAAATAGCAAAATGACGGTAAATTTTGATCACAAAATGACCAATTAGATGTCCTAAAACCCGTATCAGACTACGCATTGAAGATTGAGATTGAATTTGAAATTTGACCAATCAAAATAAAGAAATTTTAGTCCTTCTTGTTCTGATTAATCAATTTCCAATCTTTAATTTTCAATCTTCATTTTTCAATGCGTAATTAGGTCTCATAAGATCCAAAAATCGACGTCAATAATCGATATGTCACATTCACGGGACGTCATTTTCTGACGTTTGTATCAATAACATATAATTATATAATATTAATAACATATATTAATGTAATATATATAGGAAAATGTGAAGAATTTAATTTATAAAATTAAAAATTTTATTTATATGGAAGTTAATTTCTATTTTTTATATCTTAAGTAGATATAATAACGAACGATTTTTACTTATTCGGACAATTTCTGTTGGAATAAGTGAAAATCGGACATTTATCTGTCTGTTTGAAAAATCTTGTTCCTTCAAATCAACCTCCTAACCAGCTTCGCACTCACTCTCTCATTCTCTCTCATTTTCTTTCTCACGCATCTTTCTTCCTTACTCTCCGCGGCCTTGATCCAATCCCGCGCGATGCCTGTCTTATCGATATCTCAGCCAATAATAACCGCGCTCTCATGATCCTTTCCGCGCTCCTACATCGAAATCGGCCCTTTCTGAGATTCTCGATCATTCCGTAAGTATCCGTCGTTAGCAACAAGTGTCACAGTTCGCACGTGTCTACGTCTCGATTTAATTAACATAATTTTTATTTCGGATCAAGTATACGGATCATCGGTTCGGCTCTCAGCGTGAATTAATCTATCTTTAATCCTCACTCACCACGGTGTCGGAAATCTCTCGTTCGGTTATTGTGCGCAACCACGAGTCGTTACAAGGGGGCTTATTACGGTTCTTGAAACGAGGTGAAAATTACAAAAGTGAACAGATTTACTAGATTTTGACAAATGAAATTGTAGATACTCTAGTGAATTTCCTCACTTTTGTAATTTTCACTTCGTTTCAAAAACCGTAATAGGCCCCAAGGACAAACAACAGTGCGGGTCATTGTTTCACATATCAACTGTTTCTCTCTGTTTTCCTCATTAAGGCTTGTGATCTTTCGCCGTGCCAAAGACACTAAGTGTGATATCGTTAAAATACTCTGAGGACAGCTAGTCTTATAGTCATAATACTTTTCTTTCTTTTTGTTACGTCCACCGTGCGACGTTAATTCTTTTTTCTGTATACTTAATACTTTTTAAATAGCGTGTAAGATTTAGAATTAGGAATATCAATAAACCAGACAATTTTGAGTGCAAAAGTGCGGTTTCTCAAGTTTTTTTTCTGCACACCGAAACCAGAAATTTTCCCGGTTTTTTCTCAAACATTGTCCGATTTTCCAAAAATCAGTTAAATATCTGAATTCCCCGGTACGGGAGTCGTATCAGAAATTAAACTGATAGAAATAATTACGATTTTATTAGCCGCATTTTACAGGCATTATATACGCTCATGACAAGAACTTGAATACGGGTATAGAAAGTGAATATCGCCGCATAGCGGTAAGCAAATAAACTATACTATTTCAATAAATTATATGAATGCTAAAAGCTGCAGATTCTGCTTGGTTTCTACTGCCAATTTGCCATCGGATTGCACACGCGCAGATCTTGCTCGGTTTCTACCGACCATCTGACGTCAAGTCATTTTAGCAGATCCTGTTCGATTTCTGTTACCAATCTGCCATCAGATTGCGCGCGCGCAATCCTGCTCGGTTTCTGCTACCAATTTGACATCAAATTGCGTTGTGCAGATCCTGCTCGGTTTCTGCTGCCAATCTGCTATGATAATTCTGTGCAAATCCTGCTTGGTTTCTGCTACTGATCTGCTGTCAAATTATGTCAGCAGGTTTTGTAACATTTCTGCTGACATTCTGCTATCATTATCTGATATAACAGATTTTGTATACAATCTGGAATCTTTCTGCTGACAAAAATTTGTAGCAGATGTTTGGCAGAATCTGTTCGAACAGACTTGGCTATCGGGGTATTAAATGTTGGGTAAAAAAATTTTTAAATAAAGATGTTGCAATAGCTGCACCCACGGGTATTGCTGCTTTTAACATTGACGGACTTACTATACATAGACTTTTCCAATTACCGGTGGAGCATGGTTATACTCCTAAATACAGACAATTATCCGATATTGTTTTAAAGACATTAAGAGACGAATTAAAGAATACTATTCTTTTTATAATTGATGGAATATCAATGGTATCAAATATCACTTTCATATATATACATCTTAGATTAACAGAAATATTCAACACGTTTAATGATGATGATGGATGGTTCGGGGAAAAGCACGTATTATTATTAGGTGATTTGTTACAATTGCCATCAGTACACAAAGAGCCCGCTTTTATTAAGATAAATAAAGCTAAAACAGAAAATTATTTGGAATCGTTAGAGGCTATTAATTTGTGGAATGATCTGTTTACTTATGATGAACTTACGATTAATATGCGCCAAAAAAGCGATACCAGTTACAGAGATTTACTTTTTAGAATTCGACTTGGAATTGTAACAGATAATGATATTCGGACACTGAATTCCAGAAAAATAAACTTTAAATCTACATCGTGTAATGGTAGATTGGAAGAATTATGTAATTATATTCAAAATTGCCGTGCGATACGGTGTGCCTGTTACCAATATGTAATTTATGTAATGTTCTTAATACCGCAATGTTGGAACGCATATCTTCTGAAAATATTTCCTTGTTAGCGCAAGATACTGTTGATTGTCGGCAATATTTAAAGAAAAAAGTATTAAAAGTTATCGCTACAAATGATGAAGATAGTACAAAAACTGGGGGACTGTCGAGAGAGATAATTGTTAAAATAGGAGCAAAAATTATGCTACGTAGAAACATCGATGTCACATTAGGACTCGTTAATGGAACTATCGGTACAATTACAAAATGTTCACGTAATATTGATAATCGGGATGTAAATATATTAACAATTACTTTATTGAATGGAAAATAATTCAATAGAGAACGTGTAAGTGTTAAATTTGTAGTAATGGACAAAGCATATGTTATTCGAAGACAATTTATCACTTAGTTATGGGATAACAATCCATAAGAGTCAAGGCTTAAGTTTGATTTCAGCTGTCATTGATGCAGGAAATCTTATTTTCAGTTGTGGTCTAACATATGTAGCATTATCACGAGTCACGTCCATAGAAGATCTGTAAAAGCTAATGAATTAGCCATTGTTGAGTATAATCACTTAAGAAACTTATATCGTCAAGATATAGAAAGCATTAATATACAAAAAAATCAATATAATAAAATTAAGGATCGATTATGGACAGTGCCTGTTACATTTTTTACTGGACAGGAAATTTATGAAGAATCAACAAATCTTGAAAGTATTTTATTAACGTCCATTAAAGGCTTTACCAACACAGATAATGTTTCCTGTTATGCAAATACCGTTCTACAATGTATTATACACAATGCTGTTATTAGAAAATTATTATTGAAGCACGAGAAAATTATTATTGGAACAGACGTTATGAAGCTATTAATTAATGATTACATTCGCAAAAATGTATTGAACTGTATGAGTATAAAACAATTTCTTGGAGATTCGTTTTCACTTAACGTCCAAGATGCGGCAGAATTTTTAACAGCGCTCTGTGCAAATATTACGATTCTTAAAGATATCATTAAACACGACTTGCCTACAACAATCCATTGCAAAAAATGCAATTACACAAACGTTAATAAGCAAAAAATTTAATAGGTACACTTACTATTCCAACATTTTTAAAGCAGAGCGTAGATATGGAATATTTAATGAAACACAATTTTTCTCATTGGACACCTGTCTAAGGAATATGTGAAAACTGTTAAGAAAACAATCAATCGTTTATTAAATATATGTTCTTTTAAAACGAGGGTGTGGGCACGAAGGAAAAGAAAAGAAGGGATAGGATGGAGAGTGACGAGAGGGCAGGAGGAGAGAGAAAAGAGAGAGGAAAGGAGGAGAAGAGGGGGAGTAGATCGGGAGAAGAGAAGGAAAAAGAAGAGAGAAGAAGAGGAGGGAGAGAGAGAGTCAGAAAAGGTTAGAAGAGAGCACAGGAGGAGAGAGAAAAGAAAAAAACGGAAGAGAGAAGGAGGAGGTAAGAAATAGAGAGGAGGACAAGGAGAAGTGAAAAACAGGAAAATTGTAAATGATTGTAAAGGTTTGGGTACGTTCCTGAAAAACGCCTTCAAAACCCCATAGGGGAATGAATAAAGTACAATACATAGAAATATATATATATATATATATATATATATATATATATATATATATATATATACGCATGGCTCGTTTATTTTACCCCGCTTACCTATTCCGCAAACCATGGCCACGAGGTAGTAAAGATTTATATATATTCCTTCGTTTCTCCCGGGGGGTAAAGAGGGGTTATTATAAATCTCGAATTGAGATTATATTTAAAAATCTTGGTATAGCACCAAGTAAATTTCGTGCCCTGTGCACATAATTAGTTTCATAGAAAACTTATTTTTCTATGAAACTGACGCACTACCATCCGCGTTCTGGTTCTTATTTAGCTCGCGATTATTTGAAATTTGTGATGTCACTTGAGAGCCTTAATTTCTTTAAATTGTTTATATATATTATTTTTAGAACAATGTAAGTAAATTTTAATATCTGTTAAAGCAATATATATATATATATTTATATATATATATATATATTTATATATATATATATATATATATATATATATATATATATATATATATATATATATATACAGGGCTTCCGTTTCCGTAGAGGCGAGTGAGTTGACGAATTTTTGTAGCGGTGTGGAATAGAGAGCGTGGATCTAAGATAGAGTTGGGGTGAGTGAGAAAGGGTGAGTGAGGAAGAGAGTATAGGGTGTGGCAAGGGTGGGGCAGTGAAGAAGAGAAACGAAAGCGAGGGATTGCAGTTAGATAACGGAAAGAACAAGGGCAGATTTTATTAAGATTAGAAAAGGGGCATAGACAATAGAGGCAAGAAGTTGATAAAGTAGAGAGAGAAGGCGGCAGGAACGTAGTGAGAAATAGGGAAAGGAGTGGAGAGGGCGCTAAAGGCAGGGGATAGGGTAGAGCACGGAGCGTAAAGAAGGAAGATGGAGAGCAGAATAGATAAAATAGAGAAAGAGAGAAGATGGGGGATATTGAGGAGATGTTGAAAAGGAAAAGACGGTTAACGGAAGAAGGAAAAGACGAGGAAGAAAGGGGGGAAGATAAGGAAGAGATTTTTAAGAGAAGTAAGAAGATAATGAGATCGCCAAAAATGGAATTAAGGACGGAGGTAAGGGAAGGTAGAGAGGGGGAAGGGAAAGAGGAGATGAAGGGATGGTTGTTGGAATTGAGGGAGTTAAGAGAGGAAATGAGGGCGGGAATGCTAGGGTTGAGCGAGGAGATAAGGGGGATCTCGGAGGGGCATAAGGAGGCATTGACGAAAGAAATAGAGAAATTAAGGGAGGAGTTGAGGGTGAGAGAGAGGAAGTGGGAAGAGGAGAAAAAGGGGATCAATGAAAGATTAAAGAAAATGGAGGAAGAGATGGAGGCCCTGAGAATGGAGAAAAAGAAGGATAGGAGGGAAGAGAAGAAGGTAGGAGGAGAAAGAGGAGAGGGAAATGCAAATAGAGTACAGCAGAGAATAGACAGGTTGGAAAAAAATTGGGAAATGGGAGACAAAGGAAAAGGGAGTGCAAACTGCTATGCGAGGAGAAGAGGAAGGAAGATAATGCGAGATGGGAAAAGAGGATAGAGGAAGCGAGGACAGAAGGGCAAATATGGGAGATAGTGAATAGGGAAAGAAAGAAATGGAAGAGAGTGAATAGAGAGATAAAAATGGAGGAGTGGGAGGAATATTTTAGAAATCTGTTGGGAGGTGTAGAGAGGAAGGTGGTCATGGGAGAAAGTAGGGGGAAAGAAGTAGATAAGGAGATGGAGCTGGAAAGAGAGGAAATTCAGAGAGTGGTGACGAAATTGAAGGACGGGAAGGCGATGGGGCTGGATGAAGTACCCAACGAGGTATGGAAGTATGGGGGAGAGGAAATAATAGATTGGGCATGGAGATTTTGCAACAGAGTGTGGAAGAGAGAAGGATGGCCAGAGGAATGGAAAGAAGAGGTGATAGTGCCGGTAGTGAAGAAGGGGAGAGGGGAAGTGATAGGTGAATATAGGGGAGTGACATTGATGCCAACCCTATATAAGATCCTACTCGGCATATAATATTTCTGATACATTGCTGCAATATTCCATTTAAAATATTACATCTTTCAACAATATTACAGAAATATTTCACGACCGTTTTTGCAACATTTCTGCAATGTTTCAATGCCCGCAATCATTTCAAATGCAACCTTGCTAAAAGATTTCAGCAATATTTCGGTAATATTACTGAAATATTTCTGAAACATATCCCAAGTAGCAAACTGACGTCATAATGACGATAAATTTTGATCACAAAATGACCACTTAGACATCCTAAGTTAGGTCTCATGAGACCCAAAAATGATGTCGATATGTCACATCCACAAGACGTCATTTTTTGATGTTTGTTTGACGGCAAAACTAAAATCAATTACAGTAATAATATATAATAACATACATTAATGTGATATATATTATAGATAAATTTAAATAATTTAATTTATAAAATTAAAGATTTTATTTATATGGAAGATAATTTCTGTTTTATATTTTAAGCAAATAATAACGAACGATTTTCACTGATTCGGACAGAAATTGTCCGAATAAGTGAAAATCGGACATTTATCTGTCTGATTTTCTAAAAATCAGTTCAATATCTGAATTTCCCGGTACGGAAATCGCATCAGAAATTAAACTGATAAAAATAATTACAATATTATTAAACGCATTTTGCAGGCTTTATATACGCTCATGACAAAAATTTGAATACGGATATAGATAGTGAATAGCGCGCTGCATAGCGGTAAGCAAATAAACTATAACCTTAATACTAGTTACAAAAGGACTTTCTGGAAGATTTCAAAAATATTGCAAATGCAATATTTTAAAAAACATGATGCAGGTATATTTCTGAAATATTTCGGATGCAAAGTTACAATTGAAATATTAATGAAATATTTCTGTACCATTTCCGAACATTACAGTATTTCAGCAACATTACATGCCGAGTGGGATATATGGGCAGTATTGACAGAAAGGTTGAAGGAGTAGGTTGAGAGGAAGGGGGTGCTGTCACCAACTCAGATAGGTTTCAGGAAGGGGAGGGGGACGATAGATAACATATATGTCCGGAAGTGGTGGCATTATTTGTAGATCTAAAGGCAGCTTTCGACTCAGTGAGCAGAGAGGTGATGTTGGGAGCGATGAGGATAAGAGGAGTGAGGGAGGGATTAGTGGAAGAGGTAGGGGAGATCTTGAGGGAGACGAAATGTAAGGTGAGAGTTGGGGAGGAGGTGAAATAAGGTTTGTGGACAGCAAGAGGAGTAAGACAAGGGTGTCCTCTGAGTCTCTTGCTATTTAATTTAGTATTGGCGGATTTAGAGGAGGAAATGGGAAAAGTGAGATGGGGAGGAGTGGAATTAGGAGAGGGAAAGATATTCACGCTGTCATATGCGGACGATATAGTATTGATAGCAGAGGAGGAAGGGC
>CAJQTV010002475.1:0-12698 GCA_907163055.1 Formica aquilonia x Formica polyctena | reverse complement strand
CACGATCGTCACTGTCAATCGTCGTCGTCATGTTGCGCTCGGACGAAAATTTTTAGACGATGCTCGATCGATGTATCGATAGCGACTAACCACTTTACGGTATTGCAAAATCGTTAAATCCTTTTCGATATCGTCCATTAGTCTGTAAACTGTCTTTATCGATCACTACAAATCCATACTCGTGTTGCCAACATTTCTGACAGAATGCGCGAAAATCGTCGTAAGACATGTCAGTATTTACATGATCGTTGTATACATGTTTCAAGTTTGTACCATCTTGTTTAAATAAAATCAGTAAATTTGCATTGTCCCGTATAAGATGCTTGGGTATCTTGGCATACGTTTGACAAAGATAGAAACAGTCGACGCTCGAGTGTCGACCCATTGCAAAGTACTCTCTTATCGTATCTTGCTTATCGCATGCCACGTCGTCAAAGATAAAAATGGAATTCGGAAGCGCCTCGCTCGGTGGAATAACGTCACTATTATTAGAGAATGTAAAATAACCAATTTCATCGATCGATAATAGCAAATTTTCCAAGTATCGATATTTCGGTTGTTGAAGTGATTTCGAGTATACGTACACATTCTCGAAATGTACACCGTGTGGACTTTCTATCAAACTTATCAACACGTTAGTCTTACCGCAATTCGAAGGACCGCAAATGATACCGCGTATAGTAGTCGGCAGCATATTTCCATGCTTGCGTATTTCTTTCTCGGACATTACTCGTGTTTTATCGTCAAAATTTATCACTTTGATTATCGTCGCTTGTCGCGCGAACCGCATATTTGCTCTCGCGAATCTCAAATTAGATTTTGGAAAATGAGTCATCGGGGCCCTATTTATAGAGGCGCACCGAATCGAAACCGCTCAGTCTCAAAATGTTTCTTCTTCTATCGGTTGACAGCGATATTCTCGAGCTTACCACCGAGCAGTTACAGATTATCCCCAAGATTGTTTTACTGCGAGACTTTGGTAGCTACGTGGAACAATTGTGGGACAAGCTTCCCAAACATATAAAAGCTGACTCAGAGGTTCAACAGTATCGTCGATGCACACGACATTATAATTTGCCGTGGCAACAAACACATTTCGACGGTCCAACACCGTTAATAAAAGATTGCGGCAAATGCCAGCAAAAATTATAAGAGGTGGTGGTTTGTTAAATCGTGCGATAAACGCACTTCCTATCGAATTACATATTCCAGGCTATCAGTTTTGCGGACCGGGAACTCATTTAGAAACGCGATTGGCTAGAGGCGATCGGGGTATCAATCCATTGGATGCCGCGTGTCGCGAGCACGACATAGCTTATTCTGGAAGCAACGATCTCGGTCAACGACACGTTGCGGATAATATACTCGCCACGAAGGCGCGAACACGTATTACCGCGAGAGATTCGACTCTTGGCGAAAGAGCAGCCGCTACAGCTGTTTGGGCGGCTATGAAAGCAAAGACAAAATTCGGTATGGGAATGAAGACAAAAAAATCATCGACGAAGAACAAAAACTGTGAAAAAACGAATACTTCCTATAGCGAAGCGCGGTGGTATTTTACCAATTTTACCATTATTGGGAGTTCTCGGTTCATTGGCTGGCGGAGCAGCGGGAATCGCGAAGGCTGTGAACGATAGCAAGGCGGCGCAACGTCAGCTCGAAGAAATGCAGCGTCATAATCGCGCCATGGAAGGTCACGGACTTTATCTCGCTCCATATAAGCGCGGACGAGGGTTCTCAACAGCAGCCAAGAAAAAAAAAACGTCAAAATAAAAATGCCTGCCGGTGTAACGACCAATATACAATTGGAACAACTTGCAAGACGTATGCGTATACAATTTTTTAGAGGCGTTTTCATGCGCAATAATTTACCGATAAACGGTATACGGCGAAATGAGAGCGGTATCGTCAATTTGGATGACGTTGATGGTTCCGGTACTCATTGGGTTGCGTATGCAAAGAGGGGAGATCGTGTAGTATATTTCGATAGTTTTGGAAATCTTCGACCGCCCAAGGAATTAGTGCGATATTTTGGACAGAATGTTGCAAATATAGAATACAATCACACGGCCTATCAAAATTATATAATCAAAGTATTTGTGGACAATTGTGTCTTCGATTTCTTCAAACGGTCGATGATCGATATGAATTTAAAGCCTGACAATTCTCCGTCGCGACTCAGTATTCGTTTGACAGTTTTCCAGCATGTCACTCACGCTTACGTTGACCGGCAAGAGTAGCGCTCTTGCTGTAAGCTACTTTCCAGCTATAGATTTAAACGATGGCGATTACGAGCTTGGTTTAACAGATTTTGAAACTTATCATACGATATCGAACGTGAATTCTTGGAATAATAAACTTTATTTTGATAACGACGATAAGGAAATTACGATTCCCGAGGGATCGTACGAATTACACGCTATAAACGAATATCTCCGACGTGCAATTTTACGACATCGACGCGTAGTTGATTCCAACGATATTGTTGATGGCGAAGAACACGATGAATATCCAATAATGCTTCGCGCTAATCATAATACGCTAAAGAGTGAAATCAAATGTGTCTATAGAATAAATTTTAGTAAACCGGGCAAACGTTGGATCGTTGTTGGGATTCTCGTCGAATCGTATATTACAACCTCGGAAATGGCACGAATCGGATGTACCGATAAATATTATTAGCGTAAATATTATTCGTATAGAATGCAGCGTAACCACTGGCGCGTACAGCAATGACAAGCGCGTACACACGATACATGAATTTTCACCGAGCGTGCCGCCTGGATATAAGATATCGGAAACACCAGCACAGATCATTTATCTACCGATCGTCGCACGAAGCATTACTGATTTAACGATACGCATTGTTGATCAAGAAGGACATTTGCTCGATTTTCGTGGAGAGGAAATTACCGTAAGATTGCATATACGGCGGCGGCAAAAATAAAGCGTTTGACAAATGAAATGCTTGTGTTGAACGAAAGCACGGAGCACGCGAGAGACAATATTTTTGCGAGGGACAATATTTTTGCGAGTAGGCGAGTGACTGCGGTATCGGGTGACAATAATCAGATATCTGGTTACGCTAAAAATAAGCTCAGCGCGTTGAATCGCGAGTTTTTAAAATCATTGGGATTCGTCGTACGAAATACTTGAACGATATGATTGACATCTTGAATATCGGAGGCGAGCCGATCTTTGACGATCGTATCGTCAAGATTGAGACTCATACGTACAATCCATACGCCAACACAACGCTTGGATACAGCGACGAGATACGGATACCGATACAACATCAAGATTTGTACACGTTACCATGTGAAAGTTTTCTATACGTCGAGGGAAAGTTGAGGGTGCGTAAAGTAGCTGAAGGGGGAAGAGTGGTATTGGGAAACAATTGTGTCGCGTTTATGTTTGATGAACTTCGATATGAACTCGACGGTGTGGAGATTGACCGCAACAGAAACGTTGGAATAACTTTTGCGTGCCGCTAAACATACTACTGGGTTTTTGCGAAGATTATAAGCGAGTTGTGATCAACGCTCGTCACGAATTAATTCTGATACGTTCGCGCAACGACAACAATTGCATATTTGGACATGCTTCGGCTGAAGCTGATATCGAATTATTCAAGATACAATGGCGTATGCCTCATGTAATATTGAGCGAGGTCAACAAACTATCCTTGCTACGCGCGTTGGAAAGCGGGCGATACTTGAATATGAGTTTTCGCTCTTGGGATCTATACGAATTTCCTCTATTGCATAATACGACTAAACAGTCGTGGACTGTGAAAGCCGCCTCTCAGCTGGAGAAGCCGCGATACGTGATCTTTGCGCTGCAGACTGGCAGAAAAAATGCTGTGTCAAAAGATATTACTACATTCGACGACTGCAAATTGACCAACGTTAAACTCTATCTAAACTCGGAATTTTATCCCTACGATGATTTGAATTTAGATTTCGATAAAAATAGATTCGCCCTCTTGTTCGATATGTACTCTCGTTTTCGCAAATCTTATTACGGATGTGATACTGATGATGTGCTATTAAACATTTCAAAATTTTTACATTGCGGTCCTCTCGCGGTTATCGATTGCTCGCGACAAAACGAGTCTGTCAAAAATTCCACCGTGGACGTGAGATTAGAGTTTGAGTGCAAGGAGGATATACCTGCAAATACTACCTCCTATTGTCTCATCTTGCACGATCGCGTTGTCGAATATTGCCCATTGACCAACGTAGTTCGTAAAATTACCTAAATCAGCAAATATCCCCTCCAATGTCAAAAATATATAAAGATTGAGATTTGACGATCGACAGCAGTCATACATCATTCTTGCAGTCATACGGTAATATTATCGGCATGATCGCGCCAACGTTTGTAGATCTGCAAGGATTCATTATCGGGCGAAACTTTGTCGTGAAAGAAGTAGCGATATTGAGAAATGGATTTGTTCTTTCTCATTACTTTTTTGCAAGTCCGTACCATGGCGTGCGCTTACAAAATCTGAAAGATGCCAAGCTTCATGGCTAATCGGGCATCACCATGGACTTCAATGGGAGGATGGAAACGTTCCATACAGCTTCGCCAGGCGTTTGATTACGAGAGCTGTGGTGGGTGCGACGGAAGAGGAAGATGGAGCATCTCCTATCGTGTACGTTAAAGGACACGAAAAACGAGAATGGCTGGCCGATATACTTGACGATGATGCGAGAAACGATGTTATTATTGAGACCTTGGATGCGGACTATGAAGATATCACTTCGTTAAATAAGCTAGATGTTACTAATACTATGCGCTGTGAAAAACATTTAAAAAATTGCGCTTTACAAAATGTATTTAAAATATTCAATTGGTGGACGAATCATCATTAAATATTTGAATGGTGTATAAATAATTGTTTTGTCGTTCAAAGCTGTTCAATAGCCATTCGATAGTCGTTCACATCCGTTCGATAGCCGTTCGAGAGCCGTTCAAAGCCGTTCAAAGCCGTTCGATAGTCGTTCAATAGTCGTTTGATAGTCGTTCATACACGTTCGATAACCGTTCAATAGTTGTTCGATAGGTGTTCAAAGCCGTTCGGTAGCCGTTCAATAGCCGTTCAAAGCCGTTCGATAGCTGTTCAAAGCTGTTCAATAGCCGTTTGATAGCCGTTCAACGGTCGTTTGATAGCCGTTCGATAGTCGTTTACATCTCTTTCTTTCTCCCAAGTGCATGCTTCGCGCTATCCCTCTCTTACACCTACTCGCGCGGGTCCCTCGCCTATCGGTTAGGACGCGGTCCCCCTCCCTCTCTCCGCGAACCCCTCGCCTACCGGTTAGGCCGCGCGGACTTCTCGCTTATCGGTTAGGACGCGGTCCCTCTCCCCGCGGACCCCTTCGCCCGCCAGTTAGGACGCGCGGACTTCTCGCCTATCGGTTAGGACCCGCGGACCGCTCGCTTATCGGTTAGGACGCGGTCCCTCTCCCCGCGGACCCCTCGCCCGCCAGTTAGGACGCGCGGACTTCTCGCCTATCGGTTAGGACCCGCGGACCGCTCGCCTATCGGTTAGGACGCGATTCGCCCGCGTGACGTCATAGCCCCCCCCCGCGTGACGTCATCCCCTCGTGACGTCACCCCCCCCCCCGTGACGTCACCCCCCTTGTCATGATTTCCCCCTCGCCCCTCACCCCCCTCAGAGCCCCTGGCTTAGAATCCGCATAGTATCACTACTATGTACAAAACACACGCGACAAACTGAGACTGAGCTGCCGCGCACTGATATGATCGCGTTCGTCCGTTTGCATGTGTGTGTGCGTACAGCCGACTTACTGCCCGATACGTACATACTTACGTACTGACTGCTATAGATATCGCGTTATGATGAAAATGAAAACTAATGCACATCTTTATAAATGTTTATCTTAATAAATGAATATTGTACAACCGAATAAAAACATTGTTTTTATATTGCTAAATTAATTTTATACATAAAAACATTATTTATATTTAACGAAAACATTATATAAAATTAATTATATGGATTATTTTGTATAATTAATAATAATTGTATTATTTTTGTATATTACACATTATATGCTATATACAAGGTGTCCCTTAAAATTTCAACATTTAAATTTTGCAATGGAATAATTCTGGAAATATTAAATAACATAAATTTTTATCAATTTATTTTTAAGCAGTATTTTCTAAAATGTAATAGCTTTCACTTTACAACTTATGATTTAGATCAGTGCTGGGATTTACTTGCACATTTCGGCCCGATTCCGTGGCTCACGCCTATTGCTCCCCACTCACCGCTCGTACGTTAGCAACGAGTCGCCAGATACGCGTAACTAAGGAGCACGACGCTTTGTCTCAGAAGTGTCCGTATATAAGAATGTCCAAATATAATAATAAGACAATACTCTTCTATAATTAAAAGTTTTTCTTCAATATTTTATATCAATGAAATATAAAATATCGAAGAAAAACTTTTAATTTTGAGAATTTTCGCGGTGCATTTAGAAAAGTATTGTCTTATTATTATATTTGGACATTCTTACATATGAACGCTCCTGAGACGAAGCGTTGCGCTCCTTAGTTACGCGTATCTGGCAACTCGTTGCTAACGCACGAGCGGTGAGTGGGGGGCAATAGGCGTGAGCCACGGAATCGGGCCGAAATGTGCAAGTAAATCCCAGCACTGATTTAGATGATCGCCTGTGATTCGTGCGTCTAATAATTGATAACCGAGCATTTAAAGTTTCACTTACTCTATATATACCATATTACCAAACTTTAATTCATGCGTGAGAGAGTAATATACATGTACGCACTAACATATCGCAATTTCTAATATCTTTTTTCTTTCGATCATACACTTACTCTGTTTCTCTCTGTATCTCTCTTTCTAATCGTTCGCTTACTACGTACTGCATATCGCTTAGCTTTATTCTTCTAGCATATTCGCTTACGCGTTTACTCGCGCTTCTCTCTCTCTCTCTCTCTCTCTCTCTCTCTCTCTCTCCTTTTGTTCATTCATTATTCTTTCATTCTCATTATTGTATTTTTGTATTTGTTCAACATTTATTGTTCCATTTTATTTTTATCTTTACACGTAAATAAATAAATATATTTATTTTTATTTTAAATAGCATAAATGAGATATACAATACGTTATTTTCTTTTTTTATTTTACTATATATAGTTAAAACAATACATAATTACGTTTCACTTTAGTTAAATACAACACATGCACATACAAAAATACACACGCACACGCACACATACATAATACTTTTTTTATTTATAAAATGTACAATATCTTATTTATGCTTTATAAAATAAAGATGAATAAATTAATTTATTATCATATAGGAAAACAAGGATAGAAAGAAACTTACATTTTGGATGTTATTAATATGAATATAATTATAATGGATTAATGAGATTCTTGCGATAAAAATGATACTAAACACGACATAAATCGTATAATTTTTAATGAGATAAGTAATCATAATTACATATAATACATAATTGATTAAAAATAATCCAATTTATGTCATGTTTGGTATCATTGTTATCGCAAGAATCTCATTAATCCATTATAATCATATTCATATTAATAACATCCAAAATGTAAGTTTCAGTTTTTATTTTGTAAAATGTTTATATTTTATACATAAGGAAAGATCCCCGATGCTATAGAATCGACAAAAGCGAGAGCAAGAAAAAATGAAGAAGCAAGCGAGATGACAAACATCAAAGAGTTCCGAAGTCTCGCTCGCCAGGCTCCCTTTATCTGTAATCTTTGACGTGTATATGTCATCTTATTATAGAAAATAAAATCTCTGTATTTCGCATTTTATATATCTGAAAATAATTGTAATGGATTAATTACATTTTTGCGATTGAAATGACACTAAATATGACATAAATCGGATTATTTTTAATGAAATAAGTAATCATAATTTTAATTATATAATTGATTAAAAATTATCCGATTTCGTGTTTCGTATTATTTTAATTGGTAAAATATCATTAATTCATTGTAATTATTTTCGGATCAATATGCGCGAAAAACAAAAATTTTACAGTAACGGTATATAACGCGAGAAATTATAGATAAAGCGAGCCTCGCGAACGAGACTTCGGAAGTCGTTCATGTTAGCTATCTCGCTTGCTCCTCATTCGTTCTCTCTCTCTCTCTTTCTCTGCTTGTTCTTTATTGTATTCTTTCATTCCCATTATTATAATCTTTTATTTGTTCGACTTTTATTCTTTCTATTCTTGTTTTCCTATATGATAATAAATTAATTTATTCATCTTTATTTTATAAAGCATAAATAAGATATTGTATATTTTATAAATAAAAAAAGTATTATGTATGTGTGCGTGTGCGTGTGTATTTTTGTATGTGCATGTTGTATTTAACTAAAGTGAAACGTAATTATGTATTGTATTAACTATATATAGTGAAATAAAAAAAAATATAACGTATTGTATATCTCATTTATGCTGTATAAAATAAAAATAAATAAATAAATTTATTTATTTTTATGTAAGGAGACGAGAATAGAAAGAATAAAAGTTGAGCAAATAAAAGAATATAATAATGGGAATAAAAGAATACAATAATGAACGAGCAGAGAGAGAGAGAGAGAGAGAAGCGCGAGTGAACGCGTAAGTGAATATGCGAGGAGCATGAAGCGATACGTAATACATAGCGAGCGAGCGATTAGAAAGAGACAGAGCGTGACAGAGCGTATGATTGAGAGAAAAAAGATACTGCAATAATGTTAGTGCGTACATGTATATTACTCTCACACGCATGAAAGAGACGAAGATAGTACGATTATGTCTGTGTTTGTCATGTACGAATGCAGCTCTGTCTATCGCGACATCACGCAACTAATCTACTGCTCTGTTTTACTCTTGAGCCTCCATCTCGCACACACACATATGCACGAAAATTTGATTTTGCAGAATCTTTTTTATAAAGCTTCTAAACTCACTTCTCTAAGCTCACTTATACTCTTTGATGAAATGCCGAGTGCGGGGTTTACTGATTAGGCACGTGCAGATTACAAATCTTTTATATTAAGTAAATGTTGACGGCACAGGCCGATAACTAAACTGTAATTTTATCATTTTTTTCCACTTTTTATATGAAATGTTAAACTCCGACCTCCGTTATTATGTATACTTTAATTTTGGAAAAGGATTTTTTGATATCTATAATCAACAAAAAGATTTTGCAAAATAAAGTTTTTATCGGTAAAACAGACCCTTTGGAATCCCCTTAATTGGCGAGTTTCTTTTCAGTTGTGTTTGTCGTTTCCGTAATTGGCGCCTCTTGCATAAATTATCGCGTTAGGACAACACTCGCCCTGCCTCTCTACCGTTAGGCGAGCCAGTCAGCCCGTGGCGAATTCCGACAAATTTCTTTCGCGTTTATTTCACGCTTATTTCGTGTTTCGCGAATTGATACGTGAAAGATCGTATCTGGCGCCCAAGTTCGATTCTCGCGATTATCTCTCGGATCTCGTCACGCGGTACGCGCGGAACTCCTAACATCCCGTTCCCCCCTGGCGCGTGGATCTTTTTCTCCGTTTTTCCGTTTTTGTCAACGACCATTCCGCATCTCCCGTTCGGCAAATTAGCTCCTGTTCGTCGGCGCAATTTACACCCGCGCGACGGAAAGAACGAGTCGGCGGCCGCGTTTATCGCTCAGCCGCGAGACGGTAGGAAAAGTCGTCGCAATGTATATTTATTGTAAATTATATGTATATTTATTGTAAATTACATGTATATTTTATAATGTATACAATTTTGTTTATATTTATAATATATTATTATGTATTATTGTTAACATATTTATAATATTATATTATTTTTATCTATCCAACAGTTGTGTGTAGCATCAGATCCCAGCCATTTCACATAAACCTTGTCACCCTTTTTGCGTATCACCTTTTCCACGAGATGTACGTCGGGATTAGCAACGCGTTGTAACTCGTATTCGTAAAATCCGCCGGCGATGGGATTTCCGCGCGAATCTTTGAGTACATAGGTCACGGGATTAGTTTTCTGCACTTTAACGATCTTAAACACTTCAGTCGACCAATTTGGCGTGTAACCTTTCTTAAAGATGGTCTTGACTTTACTCACGCGTACCGGATCGTCTACTTTGAATCTTGCCGGTGCCGCAATCTTTACGTTGCTGTATACCGTATTTAAAAGTTTATCGGCGATCGCGGGGGTAACTTTAACGTTCGGTTGAATCTTTCCACGACCGAGGCTTTCATAACAGAGTACGTCGAATAATGATTAATGCTATGTTTCTTCACGAGTTTCTGTACATTTGCGTTGTAAAATTCTTTTCCTCTGTCGGTTTGAAAATTTTTCGGGCATCTTCCATCGTCTCGAATTATCTTTGCGATCGTATCCGACATCTCGTTTCCACTCTTACTCTTGAGCGCTACAGCCTACGCATACTTGCTCAACACATCGATAACCGTGAGTATGTAGTTGTAGCCTTTGTTGAATCGTGCATATGGACGCATCTCGACCACGTCCGCCTGCCATCGATCGTCGTATCCATGTACTATGACACGTCTACGTGGGAAATTTTTTCTCGCTGGAGTATGCAATTCTTCCACGAGCAGCTGTTTTTCAGAGGTCTTTTGCGACATATTTGATCGAGGCATAATTTGCAATAATGAGATAATTCCTCCACGTATATTCAAATATATCTTTCTTCTCCTGCGCTGAATTAGATGTAGTCTGCGCGTGAGTTGCATACCGAAGCATTTTCTGCATCTCATCCATCATTATTTGCAGCGTTTGCACATTCGTCTCGAGCGTGATTATTTTTTTCTCAAGTTCTTCCTGTCTGTCCTCCAAAAGCTTGACACGTATTTCCACGTACTGTTTGTTTGCGACATCAGTATCATCTTCCGGTTGCGCTACGCGTCGTATCTTGCGCGACCTTGCGTCAAAGCCGGAGGCTGTCTGACACAGAGCGTTATCGCGCACGTAATTTCTTAGTAATCCATTCCATTGATAGAATGAGTTGTTCGGTGTTCCCAACGACAATCCAAATTTATTGATCGACATTTCGATACAAACAATAATGACAGACTGACTCGTTTCGCCGACGCATAGATTAATTTATAATTAGGCCAGCTTTGTAAAGTAATAATTAATAAATTAATTTAAAGTTCCTCGATAATTGATAATATTTCATTGTCGTGGGCATTGTTGCCAGCTTGACGCGAAGCTTCCAGCAATCGCAAGCGATCTACCAACTCGTTGGGATCATTCCAATGCACGTAATCGATCTTATTATCGTTTAACGTCATAGCGCGCGGTATGTTTATACCTCTTCCAGCTTTTTTTCCAGGCGCTATTATATTTTTAATAGAGATTAATGGCGCTATTATATTTTTATACTTGTATCCCTTGTTACTTAACACTGGATTACGCATATCATTGCCATGTTTATGCGCATTTGTCGCCAGTAACATATTTTTGTATTTAATTTTATCATCGTCATTGTATACGTCACTGTCGGGTATTCTCTTGAAAATCAACTCGTAGAGATCTGGCGTTCCCACGTATTTTATTCCACCGATAATTATATTGTCATCTTTATCCACATCAAAAATTTTATCACCAAGCATCATTCCTTCGTTGCAAAATTTAACACCGTAAACATAATCCATACTGTTATTTTTATCTTGACTCAAAATAGCTCCCACATATTTTTGCCCTAGTGGACCAGATGTGTGCGCAATGTATTTTGACCCTCGGACGTTTTGTAATTGATGTTGAACCGACGTCACAAGCGTTTCAGGTGTGGTTTCGAAAATTTCTTCCACATACGGAGACGATCTTTCGTACAATATTTGACTCGATTGTACATCTTTTATCGGAGTAGAAATAACCACATTTGATAATTGTTTCATTCGCTTACGTTTTGATTGATTTGGAGTAGAAGTTATTAGCGAATCGTTTAATGATATATTTGACCGTGTTCGCTTAGTAGTGTTAATAGGAGAGTTCTAACTCAGGTCCTCTGAGGGGTGGTGAGGGACGGGGGGGTCCCGCGCGGGCGAGGGGGCATGACGTCACGCGGGCGGAGGGGGATTTCCGTGGCGCGGGGGAATGACGTCACGCGGGCGGGGGAGCTTATCGCGGGAGCATAAACAGTGCGGTGTATTACAAAGGGCGGGTGCCGATGTCCGACCGCTCGAATTTATAAACATTATAAACAAATATCGTCTCGCACTATTGCACGTGCGACATTATTGAATTTCGTAGAAAGATGATAAGGTGAGCGCCGATGTCCGGCTGCTAGAATTTATTATAAACGCTATGACAGTATACGGTAACAATATATGTAACAATTGAATAAAAAAAAATCTCATCGCAAACGAGATCTTTTAGATTTAAAAATAAGTTTAACGGGTGTCAAAAGTGCATAACAAGAAATTTTGGTCGCGTGAAGAAAAAGTCAAGTGCTTTTCCCTCGCCCGTGCTCTCCGACACACTTGAACGCGCCAGTTATAAACATTGCCGCAGCAGATCTGGATTTTTCCGATGCGACAGGATAGTATCGTACGAGTTTCCGACGCGAACGTTTCTATTTTTCTGGTGGTGTTTTTAGTGACTAAAAAAATGCCAAAAATGACGTTGATCGAGACAGTTTT
>CAJQTV010002466.1:0-13362 GCA_907163055.1 Formica aquilonia x Formica polyctena | reverse complement strand
TACCATAATGTCTTACAACAAGTATAAAACAGGGCTGTCGGACGATCTGAAAATCTGCAATAAAAGTAATAGTTAAACAATAATTTGATAGGGGATATGTTGTCACATAGTTAGAACTATTGATTTGTTTTATGGACAACAGATAGCTGGATGGTTGAAATTTACAATGTGATTTTACAAGAAACTCAAAATCAAGTCGTCGATCCTCTGAATTAATTTGTATAGATTTTAATTCTCATAGGAGAAATTTTGTAGAAGGTATACGGAATAACTGCAATCAGAATTGCGGAAACCGTTATGATATATGAAGTATAGAGTCTAATTTAAATATTTATATTTTCACTTTTGCTGATGCTTAAATGGATTTGAATAATAATAATCTGAATAGGATTGAATATGATCAGGGAAAGTCACTATTAGAGGCTTTTCCCTGTAAGTATGAATGTATAACTCAAATCATAAGAATAGAGGTTATTAGTTCCCACTGAAGTCTTAAATGAATGTTTGCGGTGCGAAATTGCATATCAAATGACGGATGATTGAATCCGTGATATTAAGTTATTATAAAGAAAGATAGAAGAGAAGGAGGAAATGCGAATAGAACATTGAGATCTGACTTACTGTTTGATTATTACAGTGTAACTTGGTAACTGCAGGCATTTATTGTATTTTATGAATTCAATTCATTCACTTTAGCTTTCAAGTTTGACTCTAGCTTCCTAGATACTGATAATAACAGGAGGCAATATCAAGCTAAAACGGGGACATTTGAATACTTTAAAAGTGCTGACGCTTTAAACTCGCCAAGTCGGATGCGGCTCGCAGGCGTGCCTGAATTCAGCTATTATCACTGGTAGACGAACAATGTACTGAGTGATCTTTAGAATGCAATGAGAACAATAGTCTGATGCGAGAAAATGACCCCTTTGGTCTGATAATTATTGATCTATAAAATATAAAATGTAAAATATAGATATAGGCACTGAAATGTATTAAACGCGCTGTTTATGATAATAATGTGGGCCTTCCTGCATGGTAAACTGTAGTAGAGATGCATTATGCCGTCTATAAAGTTAACATCCAGAATAAATTAGTTGTGTACGATGTGGTGCGCTTGCGAGAGCCGCAGCTGACTGACGGGGTAACAAGTACACTGTAGCACGAGTTGGTGAACTGGTATCATGTAATCTGTCAACAAAGGAATCTAAATTATGTTTCTGTGAGTAGCAGCGTATATACAGACGTAAGAATTAAATAGGAAAGATAGATATGATATAATCTAACGGTTGACAAGCAACGCAAGGTGGTATCATTCGATATAAGGACATTTAAATGTAGTTAGTACTAGGCCACTAGCAGCATGAGACGCTGAAATGATTACTAATGTAAATAAAGCAAAATACCTTGAACTCTTAGTTATGTAAGACATCATGCTGAAGACACATCGAGGGATGCTGCTGTACCACTGACTCACATAAACGTACGTACAAGATTTAATTACTTATTGTTAAACCTACAAGGCGACCTTGATATGCCTAAAAATGGTAACATCTGAAATAAGGATTAGATGTTAGACTAGCTGTCAGACGCATGATATAGGTTATAACCGACTCTTTTCTCGAGTAAAGTGAAATAGGATTACGATAATATTTAAGAATGGTTGTATTTCACAGTGTATATATAGACTAGTGATTGCGATGATATCGGTACCGTGATGAGAGATATAATTTTAAATTCAACACCTGAATAATAACAAAACGTCTCGGAATTTGCGGTCGATCTTTGCACGCCATAAACGAGAAACTTAGTAGAGGGGAAAATGATCATGGCTGTATGCCCATACTAGAAGTTGTTACTAGTAGATGAAAAGACTCAGAGCTCGAAATATATAGAATGGAAACTTATATCGATGCGGCTGCGATCTGGGAAAACATGCTAGGGATTTTCCCCCAAAATTGGGGGATTCTCTCTGGAATCCTCCTAATGCGGATTTTCGTTTAGGAAAGGTGCAATAAAGCACGATACAACAACAGCTATTTATTAGTAAGAAATGGAAAATACTCGGGAGAATAAACAAGATGGCTGCCTCCAACAGGGAGTAGCAATCATAGATTAAGTAAGATAATGCGCGCAGCGGGGGCAAGCGGCGTCACTATCATCACCCCCCCGGGCATGGCCGGGCCCGTAATGATATGTTATATATCCGGCCCCCCCCTTTTTGAATTTATGAATGGAAAACAATAATAAGTTGAAATTACCGACTCAGGGGAATTCGGATACCCCAGAGTTCGGCGCGGTGGGAGTTGTGGTCCCTGACTTCCCGGCGTCGTCATCGAGCATAGGGCCCGTTGAAAGGATGTGTGGGCACGATTCATCGAGGATTCGCGAGAAGGCCTTAAATATATTGGCCTCAATGGAAAATGATACCCCTTGTATATCAAATAGGATCCGTTTTGCTATCAGGGCACTAGGTATTTGTGTGGAAGAGTTATTTTTGGCTGCTACCAAGATGGAATTAGCTCGCAATTATATTTTAGGAAGAGTGAAACAACAGGAAAAGCACATACAAGATCTTTACGCTGAGAACAGATTGAACCATCTGGAAGATGAGGATGTGGTCTCTCCTTGTCTGGGGTTGCCCACTTTTATTTATCGCTCACCTAGTGTCCCACGAGGGGATGACATTGCGTGTGCTGGACTGGAGGCTCTATCCGGAGCAAATGTAATGCCTGCGGTGTCACCTGAATTAGAACATGCATTAGATCAAGCGGCTGGAGACACCCTTATGGCGGAAATAAACAGGGTGCAGGAGGATATTGCCCGCATTAACAACGAAATAGCGAATAAGTCATCGGCTCTCTTGGAGTTGGACATGGCAACGGAGACGGCCCTTGATAATCTGGCATCTCAAGGAAGCTCCGGGATCAACCAGGACAATACGGATCGGGCAGGACGGGCTCGCAGGTGCAGTGAAACCGGCTGTCCTAGGGGAAGGTCACCCCGAATAATAAACCGAACAAATATTATCAATATGGAAGGACAACAGACGGAAAATTTTTTACCGCCACAGGGGTTAACTCGGAGCCCCAGTGACAGGCAGGTGGGCTCTACGGTCCCTGGAGCTCACAGGTCTTCATCTCATGAAGGGCCAACTCCCCTGTTGTCGACGGGCGGGGAGTCTCAATTGGCTACCGTCGCTGGTGAAGGAGAAGTGAACCCTACAGATCCTCTGGAAATTCCCCACATGATCTTGGTGGATTGTCCTATTTCTAACACAACGGACGAATCTCAGGGATTAGAAGCCGAGAACACTGAAACAGGCATAGTTGAAACCCCTAGTAATATCCCTAGGACAAAACGAAAGGCCGGAATCTCACCAGAGATAATCACTAGTGGGGAGGACGGAGAGATGGATAATATAAGAGTAGAGAAAGCTATATCTGGCTCACGCAGGAAAACAAGAGCGAATAAGAAGAGGCTACAAGAACTGGATACGATTGATCTGGACAAATGGACCGGAGATACGTCTTCTACCCAGATGTCCACAGAAGCTGAAATAAGCTCAGAAACTGAGATTAAAGGGAGTAAAAAAAAGAATACAAAAAACACAAAAAAGGGCACCGGTAAGGGTACCGGCAAGATTAAGAGTAAGAAAGCGGAGGCAAGCAGCATTGCGATCTCCTCTGAAGAGGAAGATGAAAGTCAAGATTTCGCGCCAGTGGACCTCCAGATCATGGGTGCCACTGGCGCGGGAGCTCTGGGATTAGATTGTTTGAGTAATGTAGAGCGCATGCGCCATAAAAGTAAAAACCTGCAGGGCGGAATAAGTGGCAAAATGAGGCGAGATATAGAGAGAGCGAAAGAAGTGATCAATACGCTCATATACAAGGCCGAAGCTATCGGTGATCCAGCCTCTCTGAAACTAAAAAATAAGAAACTTGAAGCTCAACTTGAAAAGTACAAACTTGAGGATACCCGTCGGAAAAGAGAAATGGATGATATGAGGTCGTTAGTCGAAGAGCTCAGAAAGGAAATTTTCGGATTAAAAGATAAATTAAACCGAGTCGAAGAGGAGAGGAAGAGAGAGAGAGAAGGAGAGATTCGCAAAAGAGGTAGAATCGAAGACACAGGGACAAAAAAACAGAAGCTTCCTAGAAAAGAACAAAGATACACTCAAGTTAAAAACAATGACAACAATAACAGTGATATACTTACCTTACCTGGTGGAAGTGGGATGGTGGAGGCGCCTCCTATAGAGCCTCCATTGGACGGAGATAATTACCCAATTAAAAGGGACCCTAGGACTGGAAAACTCTGTTTTATGCAGAAGATGACCCGGATGGAACCTGAAATCAGAAAAGAAGACACGCTAGTAGACACTGGAACTGGCAGTGAGTCTGTTGAGAGTAATATAAAGCCCCTGCCAAAGCGAGCCCCCAGACTGAGACCTAAAGTGATCGCGAACGTCCAAGTGGCGCCGCCAAAGGTAGGTGGCAGTAAGGCAACAACAGGAGATAGTGAAGAACAAGAGCATATTCAAGATAACAATCCCGAAGGAGGAAGGGCCTCGAATGAAGAATGGAGTAGAGTTCAGCGGGGCGGAAAAAAGGTCCCGAAGGAACGCGAGAGACAGGTGGATGATCTCCCCGCCACCCAGCCTAAACAACTCATAGGAGGAAAGGCTAATGTCGGAGGGGTAAGTAACCCCAAACTAGGCAGGGCTATTCGTAAAGCACCTAAAACGGCGGCCGTTATGATTACCGGTCGTACACCGGATTTTTCGTATGCGGATGCGCTTATGCGAGCACGACATGTCATCTCGTTAACTGAAATGGAGATTGACTGCACGAAAGTCAGGAGAGCCGCAAATGGAGGCACGATCATCGAGGTGTTTGGCTCTGACGGAACCGCTAAGGCAAATGCCTTAGCGGACAAACTCCGTAACATCTTTAAAGAAGAGGCTAGGATAGACAGACCTGCGGTTAAAGGGGAGATTCGCCTGGTGGGCTTGGACGACTCGGTCACTGGGGTCGAGGTTGCATATGTCGTGGCTTTAAACGGTGGCTGCACTATAGAGGAAGTTAAAGTAGGCCCCATCCGACCTTTGAATAACGGACTACACACGGTGTGGGTACAGTGTCCTCTGGGCGCGGCGTTGAAGACGGCTAATAGAAGAAAAGTTAAAATAGGCTGGACCCTGGCTCGAGTAGACCTCCTGGAAGCAAGACCTGTACAGTGCTACAGATGTTGGAGGTTTGGACATGTTAGGCAGGCTTGTACCTCTAAAGAGGATTTTAGCGGGCTCTGCTTCAAGTGTGGCGGAGGAGATCATATGGCTAGATGTTGCACCCTGCCCACTTTTTGTAAGATCTGCTCCATAGAAGGTAGGGACCCCAAGCACAGATTAGGTTCTATTCGTTGCCCTATGGAACGAAAATCAGGTAGGGATAAGCCGGTTCTAGCAGCTGAACAAACTGCTGAACGTAGTCCAGCTCGGAGGGCTGAAAGTATGAATCTGGATGAACATTAGGGTCCTGCAAGCTAATGTTTATAGGAGTAGACCATCACTGGACCTATTAATACAGCAAGCGAAGGAGACCATTACGGGACTCTTGCTGATCACGGAGCCTAACAATGTTCCGGACTCGGCATCCTGGTATGTCAGTGCGGATAGGAGCGCGGCAATATATGTAGACTCTAGCCTCATTAGAACGAGATGCCAGTTGATTAGGCAGGGATCTCGATTTGTAGCGGTGCTCTGTGGACCGTACTTGATCATCTCCATGTATATCTCCCCAAGCATCGGCCTGAGGGAGTTTAACTCCGCATTGGATGAACTCTCCGAAATATTCTCGTCAAGAGTGGAGAGAATTATCTTGGCGGGCGATTTCAACGCCAAGGCTGAATTATGGGGCTCCAGGTTCACGGACGGTAAAGGATCCCTCCTTATGAGATGGGCGGCAGAGCGAGATTTGCGCATAGCCAATGTGGGGGACCATCCTACGTGTGTGCGGCCACACGGGAGCTCGATTGTGGACCTCACTTGGGTGTCCCCGGACCTGCTTCCTTTTATAAGAGACTGGCGTGTGGCTGAAGAAATGGAATCGTTATCCGATCATTTATATATCGCGTTTACCATAAGCACGAACCGACCTCATCCACCTGTTGGCCGGTTGGCCCAACGAAGATGGAATCTGGACAAGTTCAACGACGACCTTTTTCTAGCGGTGCTAATATGGAAGGGGCACACACCTGAGGTAGAAGATCAATCGGATGTGACGCAGCTGGCAAACTGGCTGGATAGGCTATTGGAGGAAGCCTGTGATGCTGCAGCACCGAGAATAGGGCCACAGAAACCCCGGCGAAATGCATACTGGTGGCGGGACTCCATAGAGATCCTGCGTCGGCAGTGTATTCATGCCCGTAGGCTGTGGCAGAGGTCTAAAAAGAAGAAACGCTCGGAGAGGACAATTAACGATCTTGGAGCATTATACAAGGCCAAACGCAAAGAATTACGCACGGAGATCAACAAGGTGAAGTCTGCTGCATGGCAGGAGCTTATTAGTTCAATTGATCAGGACCCATGGGGGTTACCGTACAAGATTGTACTTAAAAAACTTAAATCGGCTTCTCTAAGCCTGACGGAGATACTTGAGCCGGAAATACTCACCGATCTTCTGGACTCTTTATTCCCAAAGTATAACCTATTGGACCCGATTAAAGATTGGTCGGACTTTGTTTGGTTGGACGAGTGGTCGGTCGCTCCAGCTGAAGTCCTTAGGGCAGTAAAGAAAAACGCACCATCCTCAAAGAAGGCTCCTGGTCCTGACGGTTTTCGTTCAACAATCTGGAAGAAAGTCACTGGTGAGGTAATGGACTGGATTAAGCACTTATTCGACATATGCCTTATGAAAGGTGAGTTTCCAAATGCGTGGAAACGTGCTAATTTGGTTTTGATCCCGAAGGCGAGCAAACCAGATGCCGCGCCGACAAGAATACCGAAGGTAAGACCCATTTGCCTATTAGATGAGATAGGGAAGGCCTTTGAACGAATTCTCGCGGAAAGAATCTATTCATGGCAGGCGGAACATCCGAGATCTGAGATCTCCAGCAACCAGTTTGGATTTAGAAAACAACGCTCCACATGCGACGCACTTCTCTTAGTTAAAGGGATTGTTTCGACGGCGGTTGAGGCTGGAGGATACGCGGTAGTGGTCTCGCTCGACATCCAGAATGCGTTTAATAGCATACCGTGGCCTGTTATCCGAAAGGCCCTGAGACACAAGGATTATCCGTTGTATATACAGAGGATTATCGACTCGTACCTCTCGAATAGAATTGTACATTATACCGGAGCAGACGGTAAAAAATGCGTTAGGGCTATGGAAGCAGGTGTGCCTCAGGGTTCTGTTCTTGGCCCGGTGCTTTGGAATATCGCTTTTGATAGCGTACTAAATGTAGCTAACGATGATGAAAACTGTGAAATTATTTGCTACGCGGACGACACTCTTGTCGTAACAACCGGCAGAAACCTGAGGCTCACTTGTTTAAGAGCCAGTGTCATAACCACTAGAGTTGTAAATAGGATCAAATATTTAGGTTTAAGCGTGTCAACGGACAAAACGGAAGCTACCTTGTTCCATGGTAGAAGCGTTGAAGAGCTACCATGCTCAATAGTTGTTAGCGAGACCTCAATTAGTTACGCGAATAGTCTTAAGTACTTAGGCGTATATATCGATGTAGACTGGTCGTTTAGCGATCATTTTAGATACGTGGACTGTAAAGCGAACAGGGTGATTCGGGCTCTGAACCGACTCATGCCAAATTTAAGAGGCCCGGATGAAAAGCGTCGGCGTTTATACGCGAACGTCGTCCAGTCAGTGATTCTGTATGGCGCTCCTGTGTGGGGAGAGGCATTGGCCTCTAGTAAGCGACGGGCGACATTTAACCGTCTTCAGCGCTCGGTTGCACAGCGCGTCATATCGGCGTACAGGACAGTGTCAAGCAACGCGGCCCTTCTTTTGGCCCGACTACCTCCGTGGCATTTGGTGGCATTTATGCGCAAACGAATATATGAAAGGGTCAAAGAGTATAAGGAGGACGGTGGAATGTCGCAGGAAGTAATAGCGGTAATTAAGGAGGCAGAGCATGCGAGAATGCGAGAAGAATGGCGCGAGTACTTGGAGAAACCAAATACACCTGGAGAGCTGACGAAGATCGCCGTTGTGCCTAGACTGGAGGAGTGGTTGGATCGCGAGGAGGGAAGCATGTCTTTCCACATCACGCAAATGCTAACTGGGCATGGCTGCTTCTCTAGATTTCTGTTCCGAATTGGGAAACGCGCGGATGCAAGCTGCGATTTCTGTGGAGAGGACGTTGATGACGCAATGCATACGATCAGAGAGTGTCCAGCGTGGGACCCCCAAAGGATCCGTCTAAAGCGGAAACTGAGACTGCAGCGAGATTTTACTCTCGCAGATATTGTCGAGGCTATTATCGCATCGGGTGAGGCATGGAAAGCCTTTTCTAGTTTTGCAGAAGAAGTAATGGGGGAAAAAGAAGAGGAGGAAAGACGTCGCGAGAGAGCGATAACTATCCCTACTCCTCCTGGGGAAGACGACTCGGACTGGTGATCCTACTTATCGAGATCGTAATTAATGAAACAGCGATTATACCTATCATTATTGCTCATTTCACTGCGGGCTTTATTTTCATTCGTTCGTTCATCTCACTCTTCATGGTCATCGTCACTTTCACTTTACTCTGGTCTCATTATACTTACTTATTCCAATCCAACTCATTTATTTAATTATTCATTCTTTTATTTATTTCATGTCATTTCATTTCAATAATTTAGGCATTCACTCACTCACTTTATATTTCATCAATTCATTTCATTTTATTTTCACTTTCACTACATTTCATTGTCATTCTTCTTAAAATTTTATTCAGGTTACTTCATTTACTTATTTTACTCTATTATTATTGATCTAGTTTTGCATGGTTTTGTTCGTCGGTTAATCGTTGTTATGCTGTAGTGGTAGTGATTTAGCTCTGTATGGCGAGTAAATTGGGATGGACCGTCATTGGTGGTCTTACTGTCTCGTTGGCTGGGTGCTGACGAGGAGTGGGGTCGCTTGGTGGCTGTTTAATTCTGAGTATTCATGTGTCTGTCAATCCGGGATAGTGTTGTCCTTTTCTTGATTCTGCGTTTTCACGAGGTCATCATTCATTGCACGGCAATGAATATTAGATCCTCTTTGCACTAGTTTAGGCGGGAAGGGTTGGGAGGGGAGAGGTCTTTATTTATTGCACGGTAATGGATATTAGATCCTCTTTGCATTACTTTGGGCGGGAAGGGATGGGATGGGATGGGACGGGAAGGGAGGGGGGAGGGTACAAATAAACATAAATAAACATATACACACTTGTATACATTAAGACGGGTATTGACAACATGATATACATATACACATACACTTATACATGCATACATATACAATACAAACAGGCAGGGATGAGATTGCAGGGAGGAGGGTTGGGCAGGAGTCAAGGGAAAGGGACGGGGTGGGGTCAGGGAAAGGCGTGGATGGACTACGGAAGGAGTACAGTTTGGGCTGCTGTTGTAACCCGGGCAGTCATGCGCCAGCGGGTCCCCGGGTTACGATAGATGTTGCCCGAGGCGGGCGCGAAGGGGGGGAGTTTTTAGTAGGTGCGAGTCCTACACACCCCGCCACACCGGGTGGCGGGTAGTGCATAAGGCATTTTCTCCCCCCTCGCAAAAAAAAAAAAAAAAAAAAAAAAAAAGGTTAGGTTGTGACCGGACAATGTCGGTCGAGATGGAGATTATGCTATTAAATAAGGTTCTTCCTACTTTTTCATAACGGTCGCCAGTTCGTTTGTCCTCCAACGAACAAGGTATAAGATTTCCAGTGCCTCTCCAAGATGGCCGCTGGACAGGATCGTGCAGGTTTGGATGACGCAACTTCCCAGGTACGTCGCAGTATCCCCTTTCCCGGAAAATCTTCTATTCTGTTCCTTTCTTTTTTGTTTCAGGTCGCCGCTGGATTGGATTCTCGCCCAAGGACTACCAAATGGACACCACTTGTTGAAACAAGGACTCAGGATTTCACGGACTCAAAGGTAAGTATTAATTTTGCACGTTATTTAGAAATATATAATTGTATAATATATTTTAACTTTAGACTTTGTTTTAAACAGCCTTGTTTTATCACTGCGCGCATCTCCTCCGCACGGAGATCTACGTCGCGTATCTTATTGCGTATATTAACTTATTTAATATTTAACGCTTAAGCTATCTTAATTAGCTTATAACACTTAGTTCAACTTTGTACTGTAGCTTTTCCTTTTAGTCTATCGCGAATCTGCATGCGCAGACTGTTAATCGCGATTAGATCCTAAGGCACACTCAACCCTAAGGCAAATGTAAATAGTCAGCTAAACTTCCGCAAAACGGCCTCGAATGTCGCTGCGCATCGCCTTTTATACTCGCTTTGCCCCACCATTGGGGCCTCCCACTCTCGCTTGCGCATGCGCTGTACGCACCATATACGCAAGCTAAACGTAACTCTCTATATAAAATAAAATAATAATGCTTGAACATAAAATCGTAAATCCTTAATTACTACGCAGGTTATATATATATAAAATACAATAAAACTTAATTTCTAATTATCTTCTAAACTTATCCTAATTGTAAGTGTAGAAGTTCCGCTCGCGAAGTGTAAGTGTTTTGGAGTGTAAAAGTGTGAGTGTTCGTGACCCGGTGTATGTGTATCAAAGTGTTTGGGTGTAAATCATGTGTTCATGTGTACAAGTGTATAGAGTGCACTTAGTGTACACTCGTGTGTATGTGTAACTAGTGTA
Organism: Formica aquilonia x Formica polyctena; assembly: GCA_907163055.1. Lineage (NCBI taxonomy): Eukaryota > Metazoa > Arthropoda > Insecta > Hymenoptera > Formicidae > Formica > Formica aquilonia x Formica polyctena. The sequence continues at coordinate 2,475 of CAJQTV010002466.1, read as the reverse complement.
ACTAGTGCGCGGAGTGTAGCTAAAATAATATGGTGTAAAAAGTGTATCAAAACTTATCCTAAATATAAAATCTTAACCTAAAACCTATATCTACTCCGCGTGGTCAGTAGCTTCTTCGGACTCATCCGAACTACCGATTCTTTCGAGCACTTTTACGATTGTGCTCTTCCCCTTTGGCCCCTTGACCTGCTTTTGCACACTCTTATATCTGGGTGGCTTCTTCGTGGTTTTGGCCTCTTTCTGCGCCTGGTTGCTCCCCTCAGCTCCCGGGGATCCTCCGGCGTTGTCTTTCCCCTCCGGCTTCAAGGTTAGGTTGTGACCGGACACGCCGGCTTAATTACTTACTTATGCTTATGCAGGATATGAACTTTATGTCCATCAAACGGTCGCCAGCTGTTTTAACCCTCCAAACAGCAAGGAAATGATTTCGGATGACTTCGAACGGGCGCTACACGATCTGGGTGGCCGAGAATGTCGAGACTCCCTGGTTGTGACCACCTCTGCGGAACAATCACCTCGCCGAAGAAGATCTTTCCCAATTCGGAATGCCGAGCGCTGCTAAGCCTGGAGATCCTGTGAAAGAATACACCCCGGGATCCCGAAATCGAAATAAAGACCACTGATTTGAAATCAAAATTGAACGAATTTATTAATTATAATCTTGGTGATTTTCTATCACAAAATGTTCCCCTCTCGGGCCGAACTATACAAATATATTAGACTTTGGTCTCGAATAACTATTCGCAGTTAACGTTCCTACTAGGATACAATAGACTTCGTTATCTAATTCAACGGATCACGCGCCGTTCGCGGGTCTTAAATTGTACGACGGACTACACGTGTTGACTCTAAACTCGCTGCGCGCCGACTGACCTCGAGTCTCGCTTCCGGATCTCGCACATCGCTTCTCTCCCCACTCTCGCACATGCGCACTTCGGTTGCGCGCCTCCATTCGCGCCGCTCGTCGCGCCGCTTCGCGCGCTATGTTTCCTCAGGTTAGGTTAGGTTAGGTTAGGTTAGGTTAGGTTAGGTTAGGTTAGGTTAGGTTAGGTTAGGTTAGGTTAGGTTAGGTTAGGTTAGGTTAGGTTAGGTTCCCTCTCGATGGTGTGCCACCTTGACGTGGTGAGAGGGCTCACCCTGAAGCTTCCTTAGGGAAGTGGAAGGGTGCTAAGAGCACACCCACGCGTTTTAAGGGTAAGGGTGGGTTTTGGGGGTCTGGGGATGGGAAAGGGCCTCGTTGGAGCCGCTGGGTTCTCCCTACGGGTGCGGTGGTCACAGTTGAAAACCGGGTGAACGCCCGATTAGTAAACTGGGGGCAGAAATGTCCTTAAGCCTTCGCACGGCCGGGGGGGGGTCTTTGTGGGCTCCAAAGAGGTTTTCGCGTGTGCTAGTGCACAAACCCAGGACGACCAACTCCCTGGGACGGCTGGCTGGAGGAGGAAGGACCCATAGCTTGGCTCAAGTCCTGAATCTGAAGGTCAAGAGCCTTAATGCTCTCCCTTCGGGAGAGTATTAACGGGGAGCGGCATCTTGAGGGGAGTCTGGCTTCGGCTGGACGAGCCCTTCGGGAGCAGCCGTGTCTCCGCTTAGGATAGCTGTTACCCCTCAAAGAGGGGTTCGGGTAGGATTTCTGCACTGTGTGGTTCCCTTAGGGGAAACACTCAGGGCAGAACATTGGGCTGGCCACCCTATCCCTCGTTGGCTTCGGTGTTAAGAGGAGGATGTATTGCTGAAGGACCTTGGTCCCGATGCAATTACATCTGACCCCCAGGGGTCTGCCTTCCCCCTCGGATAAAAACGCGGAGGCAGGGACACGTGGTAGGGACGATGGATGGCTTAGGGAATCACACTCTCGAGTCTTCGCGCCTTGAGTGCCCTAAGTCACACATCCTACAAACAGGGGTCTGCCTTCCCCCTCGTATAAAAACTCGGAGGCAGCGGGCTGAGGGTGTCATTGCAGCATGGCAATACACCTTCAGGGAAGGCGTACGGTGAATGGACTTCGGTCCTGAAACCATACGCTGACCAAACAGGGGTCCGCTTCACCCTGTAAAATCGGGAGCGGCTAGGGCTTAGCTATCCCCATCATGTATATGGGGATCCGGGTAGGACTTCTGCGCTGTGTGGTTCCCGAAAGGGAAACATGCAGAGCAGAAGACAGGGCCGACCTCCCTGTATAAACTCGTTGGTCATCGGTGGCATGAGGAGGATGTGCTGTGGAAGGATCACGGTCCCGATGCAACACATCCGACCCCCAGGGGTCTGCCTTCCCCCTCGGATAAAAACGCGGAGGCAGGGACACGTGGTAGGGACGATGGATGGCTTAGGGAACCACACTCTCGAGTCTTCGCGCCTTGAGTGCCCTAAGTCACACATCCTACAAACAGGGGTCTGCCTTCCCCCTCGTATAAAAACTCGGAGGCAGCGGGCTGAGGGTGTTATTGCAGCATGGCAATACACCTTCAGGGGAGGCAT
>CAJQTV010002463.1:0-13094 GCA_907163055.1 Formica aquilonia x Formica polyctena | reverse complement strand
CGGTGGAATAACGTCACTATTATTAGAGAATGTAAAATAACCAATTTCATCGATCGATAATAGCAAATTTTCCAAATATTGATATTTCGGTTGTTGAAGTGATTTCGAGTATACGTTCACATTCTCGAAATGTACACCGTGTGGACTTTCTATCAAACTTATCAACACGTTAGCCTTACCCTTGCGTATTTCTTTCTCGGACATTACTCGTGTTTTATCGTCAAAATTTATCACTTTGATTATCGTCGCTTGTCGCGCGAACCGCATGTTTGCTCTCGCGAATCTCAAATCAGATTTTGAAAAATGAATCATCGGGACCCTATTTATAGAGGTGCACCGAATCGAAACCGCTCAGTCTCAAAAATGTTTCTTCTTCTATCGGTTGACAGCGATATTCTCGAGCTTACCATCGAGCAGTTACAGATTATCCCCAAGATTGTTTTACTGCGAGACTTTGGTAGCTACGTGGAACAATTGTGGGACAAGCTTCCCGAACATATAAAAGCTGACTCAGAGGTTCAACAGTATCGTCGATGCACGCGACATTATAATTTGCCGTGCCAACAAACACATTTCGACGGTCCAACACCGTTAATAAAAGATTGTGGCAAATGCCAGCAAAAATTATAAGAGGTTGCGGTTTGTTAAATCGTGCTATAAACGCACTTCCTATCGAGTTACATATTCCAGGCTATCAGTTTTGCGGACCGGGAACTCATTTAGAAACGCGTTTGGCTAGAGGCGATCGAGGTATCAATCCATTGGATGCCGCGTGTCGCGAGCACGACATAGCTTATTCTAGAAGCAACGATCTCGGTCAACGACACGTTGCGGATAATATACTCGCCACGAAAGCGCGAACACGTATTACCGCGAGAGATTCGACTATTGGTGAGAAAGCAGCCGCTACAGCTGTTTGGGCGGCTATGAAAGCAAAGACAAAATTCGGTATGGGGATGAAAACAAAAAAATTATCGATGAAGAAAAAGACTGCGAAAAAACGAATACTTCCTATAGCGAAGCGCGGTGGTATCTTACCCATTTTACCATTATTGGGAGTTCTCGGTTCGTTGGCTGGCGGAGCAGCGGGAATCGCGAAGGCGGTGAACGATAGCAAGGCGGCGCAACGTCAGCTCGAAGAAATGCAGCGTCATAATCGCACCATGGAAGGTCACGGTCTTTATCTCGCTCCATACAAGCGCGGTCGAGGGTTCTCAACAGCGGCCAAGAAAAAAAAAACGTCAAAACAAAAATGCCTGCCGGTGTAACAACTAATGTACAATTGGAACAACTTGCAAGACGTATGCGTATACAATTTTTTAGAGGCGTTTTCATGCGCAATAATTTACCGATAAACGGTATACGGCGAAATGAGAGCGGTATCGTCAATTTGGATGACGTCGATGGTTTCGGTACTCATTGGGTTGCGTATGCAAAGAGGGGAGATCGTGTGGTATATTTCGATAGTTTTGGAAATCTTCGACCGCCCAAGGAATTAGTGCGATATTTTGGACAGAATGTTACAAATATAGAATACAATCACACGGCCTATCAAAATTATAATTAAAGTATCTGTGGACAATTGTGTCTTCGATTTCTTCAAACGGTCGATGATCGATATGAATTTAAAGCCTGACAATTCACCATCGCGACTCAGTATTGGTTCGACAGTTTTCCAGCATGTCACTCACGCTTACGTTGACCGGCAAGAGTAGCGTTCTTGCTGTAAGCTACTTTCCAGCTATAGATTTAAACGATGGCGATTACGAGCTTGGTTTAACGGATTTTGAAACTTATCATACGATATCGAACGTGAATTCTTGGAATAAGAAATTTTATTTTGATAACAACGATAAGGAAATTACAATTCCCGAAGGATCATACGAATTACACGCAATAAACGAATATCTCCGACGTGCAATTTTGCGACATCGACGCGTAGTTGATTCCAACGATATTGTTGATGGCGAAGAACACGATGAATATCCAATAATGCTTCGCGCTAATCATAATACGCTAAAAAGTGAAATCAAATGTGTCTATAGAATAAATTTTAGTAAACCGGGCAACGTTGGATCGTTGTTGGGATTCTCGTCGAATCGTATATTACAGCCTCGGATATGGCACGAATCGGATGTACCGATAAATATTATTAGCGTAAATATTATTCTTATAGAATGCAGCGTAACCACTGGCGCGTACAGCAATGACAAGCGCGTACACACGATACATGAATTTTCACCGAGCGTGCCGCCAGGATATAAGATATCGGAAACGCCAGCACAGATCATTTATCTACCGATCGTCGCACGGAGCATTACTGATTTAACGATACGCATTGTTGATCAAGAAGGACATTTGCTCGATTTTCGAGGAGAGGAAATTACCGTAAGATTGCATATACGGCGGCGGCAAAAATAAAGCGTTTGACAAATGCAATGCTTGTGTTGAACGAAAGCACGGAGCACGCGAGAGACAATATCTTTACGAGGGACAATATTTTTGCGAGAAGGCGAGTGACTGCGGTATCGGGTGACAATAATCAGATATCTGGTTACGCTAAAAATAAGCTCAGCGCGTTGAATCGCGAGTTTTTAAAATCATTGGGATTCGTCGTACGAAATACTTGAACGATATGATTGACATCTTGAATATCGGAGGCGAGCCGATCTTTGACGATCGTATCGTCAAGATTGAGACTCATACGTACAATCCATACGCCAACACAACGCTTGGATATAGCGACGAGATACGGATACCGATACAACATCAAGATTTGTACACGTTACCATGTGAAAGTTTTCTATACGTTGAGGGAAAGTTGAAGGTGCGTAAAGTAGATGAAGGGGCAAGAGTGGTACTGGGAAACAATTGTGTTGCGTTTATGTTTGATGAACTTCGATATGAACTCGACGATGTGGAGATTGACCGCAACAGAAACGTTGGAATAACTTCTACGATTAAAAACTATGTCTCTCTAACAACCGAGAAAGGTAAAATCTTGGAGAATGCTGCGTGGAATATGTCGCATAATGCTGCTGAAGCTTACTTCAATTTTTGCGTGCCGCTAAACATACTATTGGGTTTTTGCGAAGATTATAAGCGAGTTGTGATCAACGCTCGTCACGAATTAATTCTGATACGTTCGCGCAACGACAACAATTGCATATTTGGACATGTTTCGGCTGTAGGTGATATCGAATTATTCAAGATACAATGCCGTATGCCTCATGTAATATTGAGCGAGGTGAATAAACTATCCTTGCTACGCGCGTTGGAAAGCGGGCGATACTTGAATATGAGTTTTCGCTCTTGGGATCTATACGAATTTCCTCTATTGCATAATGCGACTAAGCATTCGTGGACTGTGAAAGCCGCCTCTCAGCTGGAGAAGCCGCGATACGTGATCTTTGCGCTGCAGACTGGCAGAAAAAATGCTGTGTCAAAAGATATTACTACATTCGACGACTGCAAATTGACCAACGTTAAACTCTATCTAAACTCGGAATTTTATCCCTACGATGATTTGAATTTAGATTTCGATAAAAATAGATTCGCCCTCTTTTTCGATATGTACTCTCGTTTTTGCAAATCTTATTACGGATGTGATAATGATGATGTGCTATTAAACGTTTCAAAATTCTTACATTGCGGTCCTCTCGCGGTTATCGATTGCTCGCGACAAAACGAGTCTGTCAAAAATTCCACCGTGGACGTGAGATTAGAGTTTGAGTGCAAGGAGGATATACCAGCAAATACCACCGCCTATTGTCTCATCTTGCACGATCGCGTTGTCGAATATTGCCCATTGACCAACGTAGTTCGTAAAATTACCTAGATCAGCAAATATCCCCTCCAATGTCAAAAATATATAAAGATTGAGATTTTGACGATCGACAGCAGTCGTACATCGTTTTTGCAATCGTACAGTAATATTATCAGCATGATCGCGCCAACGTTTGTGGATCTGTAAGGATTCATTATCGGGAGAAACTTTGTCGTGAAGGAAGTAGCGATACTGAGAAATGGATTTGTTCTTTCTCACTACTTTTTTGTAAGTCCCGTACCATGGCGTGCGCTTACAAAATCTGTGAGATGCCAAGCTTCATGGCTAATCGGACATCAACATGGGCTTCAATGGGAGGATGGAAACGTTCCATACAGCTTCGCCAGGCGTTTGATTACGAGAGCTGTGATGGGTGCGGCGGAAGAGGAAAATGGAGCATCTCCTATCGTGTACGTTAAAGGACACGAAAAACGAGAATGGCTGGCCGATATACTTGACGATGATGCGAGAAACGACGTTATTATTGAGACCTTGGATGCGGACTATGAAAATATCACTTCGTTAAATAAGCTAGATGTTACTAATACTATGCGCTGTGAAAAACATTTGAAAAATTGCGCTTTACAAAATGTATTTAAAATATTCAATTGGTGGACGAATCATCATAAAGATTCACCCAAACATGTTTTAGAATAAACTATTGTTAAAATATATTTTTATTCTCTTTTTTTTTCCCTTTTTCTCTTTCTTATCCCAGTATGCGAGTATTAAATTTCAGTATGTGAGGTTAGATAGCGGCGTCAGCCACCTTATCAGACTACAGATGTTACATTTCAGAACATGCACATAGACTTTAAATATTTGAATGGTGTATAAATAATTGTTTTGTCGTTCAAAGCTGTTCGATAGCCGTTCGATAGCTGTTCAAAGCCGTTCAAAAACCGTTCATAGCCGTTCGACAGCCGTTCAAAGCCGTTCGGTAGCCGTTCATAGCCGTTCGATAGCCGTTCGGTAGCCGTTCGATAGCCGTTCGATAGCCGTTCGATAGCCGTTCAATATCCGTTCAATAGCCGTTCGATAGTGGTTTACATATTATAATAATATATTATTCATATGTAAAAGACTTTAAATAGTTGTCTGTGGAAACATGCTAACTTTTGTTTTCTTATCATGTGCTGAGAGTAAGCGTTCTTCGTAAGTGATTCATCCCCTACTCTAAAATGTTCGAGACAATGTCTATCCCGTTGTGTCCGTCATAAAGTGTCCGACAGTCTGACAAATTAAAAGTGTCTTAAGTGTCTAAGTGAAAATATTTAAAATGCCGTCACTAATAAACTTGGTATTGCAACGGGGTCGATGGAACGCGGCATGGTGGACGGAGGATCTCGCAATGGGGCTGTTGAGAGCCCTGTTGAATCTCGTAGTATTTCAAAGAGTAAGTAATATTTGTTTTATATTAAAATTATGTTTTATATTAAAATTATGTTTTATAATATATTAATTATTTATAATATATATTATAATTTGATTTAATTTAATTTATAGTACAACTTTACTCGTGAGATCCGGATTCCCGGTTTCATTAACATAGAACATCGACAAGATGTGCGAATGTTGCGGCGGCAAGAGCACTATTTCCGCGAGGATGTGTGGGAGCATAACGGCCCAGACGGTCTCTATTTGGCGTTAAGACGTCTCTTCGGGCTCGAGCCCTACGAGGAAGACGTGGTGGAAGAACCGTGGGACGAGCCTCCGAGCAAGAGGTAGAAAAATTAATTGTAAGTATCTATTTTTTAAAAATTTTAAAACGTTCAAACTAGATATTTTAATAAGACTTGAATTTTTTCTGTTTCAGATGGAGCGCCACATTATTATTATCATTATTATTTTTATTATTATTGTATTATTATTTTTATTTTCATATTTTTATATTATATATATATATATATATATATATATTTTTTTTTTTTTTTAAACACACATACACACACACACACACACACAATTATATTATATACACAATTTTTTGAATAAATATTATTATTATTATTATATAAAAAAAATGTTGATTATTTCTGAGCCTCCTTCTCCCACGTCCATGCATGCCTCGCGCTGTCTCTCTCTCTCCCACATGCATGCGAACGTCATCCTTTTCCCACGCCAATGCGGACGCTATCCTTTTCCTACATGCATGCATGCCTCGCGCTATCTCTCTCACACCGCCTTGCGAACGCCGTATCATCCGCGTGCATGCTTCGCGCTATCTCTCTCTCTCTCCCAAGTGCATGCCTCGCGCTATCTCTCTCCCAAGTGCATGCCTCGCGCTATCTCTCTCTCTCTCTCCAACGTGCATGCAAACGCTATCCTTGTCTTACGCCTCCTCGCAGCATCGCGTTCCCTCTTCCTCGCGGGTCCCTCGCCTATCGGTTAGGACGCGGCTCCCCCTCTTCCCCGCGGGTCCCTCACCTTTTGGTTTCGCTGCGGGTCCCCCTCCCCCTCTCCGCGGACCCCTCGCCTACCGGTTAGGTTAGCGGATCCCTCAGGTTAGGTTAGGACGCGGTCCCCCTCCCCCCTCTCCGCGGACCCCTCGCCCATCGGTTAGGACGCGGTCCCCCTCGCCCTCTCCGCGGACCCTTCGCCCATCGGTTAGGACGCGGTCCCCCTCCCCCCCTCTCCGCGGACCCCTCGCCCATCGGTTAGAATGCGATTCCCCCGCGTGACGTCATACCCCCCGCGCCGGTTTCCCCTCGCCCCTCACCCCCCCTCAGAGGACCTGGGTTAGAACTCTCATTGCTATACTACTGATATATTTCCAGAAATACCGCCCGCGATAACGTCGGCCTACCGACACATCGACGGTAACCTACATTTTTTCGCAAAGCGTCAATTCTACGCGTTCAACGAATTCACGAATATCGTGACCTTGGCGGGTCCTTTCGACCTTCACATACTCGGTATCGAGTGTCCTACGGACGGACTGTTGCGACAATTGCGCGATTTTCTGATTCTCGCTTATCATCTCGGCGACGTAACCGAGAGCGACGAGATCGATGAAGAGGACGACTGATGAAGCGACTTCCACCATCGTTCTAATGTAGTTTTAAAAATAGAATATGATAAAAAAGAACGAAAGACGCGCGCAGAAGGAGGAGCGATCTCTATGCGAGTATATAAAGATTGCTCAGCCATTAGACACTTCATAATCGACGACGTACACTAAAGCCTACGAACGAAAAAAGATAGACGACCATGTACGCGACAATGGGACAGCAGCATCCGGTCGACGATCGACCGATGCTCGCCGAGCGAAATCGAGAGGATGAGGCGGGATCCGCGAAGAGAACGAGGATGGACAGCGTGTAAGAATATTGAACAACACATTTCAAATCAATACTCTTTCGTCCCATTAACACTGTTTTTCTCATCGTCCGCATCTATGTACCTTCAAACAAGGTTACGATTGGGCGTCGAGACGCGACGTCGCGATCGCTTAGAATTTTGGGAAGATGCTACCCATTGATGAAAACGGCGTACAAACATCTCGAAGTCGGTGTTAACGTCAGCCGACCCTCTTACGTGGAAGTCGTCTTCGGAAATTGTCACGGCAAAGAGATCTCGTTATCGCCGGATGTGTGGAAGGAACTGCTAGATCTACGATCCACGCTTACGTCGTACTTTCAGCGCGACGAGCGAGACGAGTTGCGCCCTCCAGCGCCGGTATATATCGGACAATTAACGCTGCGATTCGGCAAACTTAACAATCTTCGAACACTCCGTCTCGAAACACTTAAGGATCGTCTGGTCGCATCGAGGAGCATCGTGCTAAATATATTAAACCTGGAGCATTGCATCAACCGCATCATTACATCTTTGAGCGGTTTAACCGGATACATCGATAACAAGCTAACGCGCTTCCTCGATATCGCGGCCGGCGTCCACGATCGGACGCTTATTCCGACGGCGATACGCGACAGCGAGAACTTCGACCGCAACGATCTAATCGATTGCGAATCGCAGGCTCTGCTCTTCGGAGAATCCTAACGAGCTTTTGTATCTCTGTACTGTTACAAAATAAAAACGCTCTGCTTTATTGCAAGAACCTCTCTTTATTCGACCTCCGTCCATTAGATATTACGGAAAAAATTTTCGCTACCGTCGCTAATTATGATTTGCAAGATAAATTCCTAAACTACAAAAAGTTTGCTGTTGCGCATAATAAATGAGTATCACCGCTAATTGCGAGATGTTCGCTGTTGCATCTATGTAATAAATAGGTATCTCTGCTAACAATAAGATGTTCGCTGTTGCGCCTAATAAATAGATATCTCGGCTAACAATAAGATGTTCGCTGTTGCGCCTAATAAATAGGTATCTTGGCTAACAATAAGATGTTCGTTGTTCATATATTAGGTGTACAATTTTGCTTCCGCCGTTTTTTTCCGAAATTCGAGGCTTTATTGTAAAAAACTGGTTATACATTTATGATTCAAAGTATTGTCCATCGCTGGCCACTACTTTCTCCCATCTTTCGGGCAGCGTACGAATCCCGCGTTGAAAAAACTGGTCATCTTTTGAAGCGATCCACGAATTGATCCAATTTCTTACTACTTCATAAGACCGAAAGTGCTGGTCAACCAGGCCGTGTGCCATTGATCGAAACAAGTGATAGTCAGAGAGAGCAACGTCTGGAGAATAGAGCGGGTGAGGCAGGACTTTTCATTTCAACGTTTCCAAGTATGTCCTGACCACTTTCGCAACATAGAGTCGAACATTGTCTTGCTGCAAAATCACTTCATCGTGTCTCTCGTTGTATTGCGGCCGTTTGTCTTTTAATGCTCGGCTCAAACGCATTAATTGCGTTCGATAACGATCGCCTGTGATTGTTTCAGTCGGTTTTAATAGCTCATAATACACTACGCCGAACTGGTCCCACCAAATACAGAACATGACCTTGGAGCCGTGAATATTCGGTTTGGCCGTCGATTTGGAAGCATGGCCGGGATATCCCCATGATTTTCTGCGCTTGGGGTTATTGTAATGAACCCATTTTTCGTCCCCAGTCACAATGCGATGCAGAAATTCCTTCCGTCTTTGCCTTTCAAGCAACTGTTCACAAGCAAACAAACGCCGTTCAACATCTCTCGATTTCAACTCGTACGGCACCCAATTTCCTTGCTTCTGAATCATTCCCATGTCTTTGAGGCGTTTTGAAATTGCTTGTTGAGTCACTCCCAATGATCGTGCCAATTCTTCTTGACTTTGACTCGAGTCTTCATTAAGTAATGCCTCCAATTCTGCCTTTTCGAAAATCTTCTCTCTTCCACCGCTATGCCGGTCTTCGAAGTGAAAATCACCGTTCTTGAAGCGTTGAAACCACTCACGACACGTTCTTTCACTAATAGCGGCCTCACCATAAGTATTTGAGAGCATTCGATGAGCCTCAGCCGCAGATTTCTTCATATTGAAGCAGAAAATTAAAACCTCCCGCAAATGATGAGAATTTGGCTCCTAAACTGACATTTTCAATCGAGAATAACTTTATGATGCAGACACAAATCGACTAATGTTTCTATGGGTTTATGTTGACAAATGCCCAAGTTTATTGCACGACGTCTATGAAGTAGATAAACTAGGCCGTATCTAACCCACGGCTCCATGAGTGCGAGAGAGATGTACCCATAAGAGGAAAAGAGATAGCGTACGCTTGTTGGCAAATGCGGGGGGGAGTTTGGGTCGAAGGGGAGCCGGGGGGGTGGAGACTCAGGAGGGTACGTAGGGAGAGGGGGAAGCGTGTCGCCGAGAGTGCTCAAGAGATGGCGCTCTGCTCGATCGAGGCCACGCTTCCTCCTCGCCCTACGTACCCTCCTGATCCTCCCCACCGGCTCCCCCCTACCCGAACTCCCCCCGCAATTGCTAACAAAGTATTCGCTGTCTCTCGTTCTCTAAGGGTACCTCTCGCACTCATGGAGCCGTGAGTTAGATACAGCCTACACAATTTCTTTCACTCGCGAGGAAGAGCGACAGACGTATCCGCGATGACTGACCGTTCTACGGCGCGGCTATGTTATTAAACCCTCTTCTATATTTTCCCGCGCGAAGCGTTTCTCCCGTCGCGACTCGACCTTGACGCGACTCGTTTCTAAGGAGGGGGGCGACGGCGATCTCTCGCGCTGCTTTTAGCGCGCGATCCGTTATCACGATTCTTAAGGGATGCGCGTTGCTTCTAGCGCGCGATCCGCGAGCGGATGCCGGGTACAGTGATGCCAGTTTTGAGACGCTGCCACAGCCACATCGTGTGGAGGGGATAACTCACACAAGCGTAAACCGTGTACGTGTAATGCGCAGAGCGTTCTGCGCATTACACGTACACGGTTCACGCTTGTGAGTTATCCCCTCCACACGCTGTGGCTGTGGCAAAGTCTCAGAATTGGCATCTCTGGCCGGGTATCCGGCGTCGAGGAAGACGGAGGATTATCGGTGGAGCAGTCGAACGGAGAGAGGAACGATTAGCGAGAACGCTTATCGCGTATCGGAGCGAGTTTTTCTTCGTTTTCCGGCGATACGAGTACGCTTATCTCGTTTTGGGGCGAGTTGTTTTCGTTTCTTGGCGATGACGCGCTTCCGGTGATGAGACGCGTCCGAGAGCGAATATTTAGCTTAGTTAATCGGAGCGCGTTATCGTCATTTTTTTCGTTATAAAAGGATGCCGCGACGATCTCGAGATATTAGTACGTTCGAGAATATTCGCGGCGCTATGAAGCGCGCACCGAGCGCTTTATCGAGATTAGCTGGAAAAGTGGTGAATATTCGAATTAGAAATATCGAGGATATACAGAATTTGGAAATACCGAATTGTTTGAAGAAGGAACTAAGCGAATGTTATATAGAGGACTGTCTGTACTGTAAAGAAATGATCAGCTTTGCGGAAGAGTTCGTGCGAGAGGCGAGCGAGGCGCGATTCGACGAGCCTTTCTCGAATGTCGGAGCCGATGGCTATTTGCTTTATCGCAATTGGAAACGGCGATACGGAGTTCCAAAATTTTCGTGGTGAATCACGTCGTGCATTGCTTCTATACGTTCGGTTGCCGATTCGAGAACGGAAATTATTTCGAGGAAGATGTGAGATATTGCGTGGAATGCGCGCATAGATCGAGCTTCGTGAGAAGCGTATCGACGCATATGAAAAAATCGGTGTATAGCGAGAGAGTGCCCGCCTGCGATCTTATCGACGAAGTCTTCGACGTGTCGAATAATTGGTGCGGCGGCTGCGCGACGAGAGCTTTGTTCTATATCGAGGGTTACGACGAGGAAGAGACGTGGTTTATCAATAAAAGATCTTGGCTTTCGTTAAACGACGAGTGATGAATCGAGAAACGATGGAGGAGCGCGATCTTCTTAATAGCGCGCGGGATGTCTCGACGGTGGACGCGTATCGCGCGTGGGCGAGACGGTGCGACGAGTGTCCCGAGTTTCTGCGTGAGGGGTCTCGAGGCGAGCGCCGGGGGAGATCCACCGGAGCGATCAATTCTCTGATCGCTCGAACCGTTCGATTGACGGGCGCGAGAGACGATTTGCGTCGACGTTTCAAACGCGTGGGAGGCGGCGTAGAGAGGCGCGAAGGATTCTCATGGTTTGAGATGGAGACAGCTTTCTCTAGACGCATTTTAACCGGCGCGGTTATCAACTTCGATTATATCGAACCTTCGCGATTTCTCGAGGACGCTAGAGATACCGTGCTCGATAGAGTACGCAATACTATAGATGAACATAACAGTGTTAAGGTCAATACCATGTTTATCGGTGAGTTCGTCTCAGGCGACAAGATTGATATTAAGACTATCGCCACGAAGAATTATCCGCTTCTATCTCTTTCCGATTTGCAAGAGTGAGATGGGAAGCGTGTGGTCGACGCTACTTTAGCTTCGCTGGAGGAGTTTCAACAACGTGATAGTGGATGGGCGTTATCACGAATTCTAAATTTAACGGTGAATGTGAATAAATATAATCCTATGCACGCTGGATGCCACGCCCAGATACCGCGAGAGATCGCGTTGAAGAAAGCGGTGATTAACGTGCGATCTACGGATAACGCGTGTTTCGCGTGGGCGATAGTCGCCGCTTTATATCCAGTCGAGAAACACACGGAGAGAAGCTCGCGGTATCCTCACTACTCGACGGTGCTGAATCTGGAGGGTATCGAGTTTCCCATGAGTTTAAACGGAATTACTAGATTCGAGCGTATTAACAACATATCTATTAATGTGTATACCGTTCGAGATAAGAAGGACGGGAAAAGTAGCTGCCGTATCGTTCCTCTGCGTCTCACTTGTAATAAGAAGGACAGACACATTAATCTGCTGTATCTGAGCGATACGACTCAACGAGATAATACGGTGCATTTCGCATGGATTAAGAATTTGTCTCGACTCATCGGATTGCAACTGAGTAATAGGCAACATAAAGCGCATATCAGGTATATAAATATGAAACCGGAATTTTTGTATAGAAAATATACGTTTATTGTATGAAAATGATAAAAAATATTTTATTCGAAGTATTGCCCATTGCTAGCTATACATTTTTCCCATCTCTCTGACAATTTGTGGATGCCACGCCAAAAAAAAAAAATAAACTGTTGCTCCTTTGAGGCAAGCCAGTCATCGAGCCATTTTCGTACATTTTCGTAAGAAATGAAGTGCTGCTCAGCAAGTGCGTGTCCCATCGATGCAAATAAGTAGTAATCGGATGGAGCCAAGTCTGGTGAGTAAGCCGCATGCGAAAGTATTTCCCAACTAAACGCCTCAATCGTTTCCTTGACCGGTTTTGCTGTGTGTGATGGTGCATTATCATGAAGCAAAATCACTTTGTGTTTCCTTTTTTGATATTCTGGTCGTTTTTCACGCAAAGCTTGATTCAAATCGATCATTTGTTGTCGGTAGCGTTCAGTATTAACGATTTCGCCAGGTTTTAGCAGCTTATAATAGATTTTCGGTGATCTTCCACGTTCTTCGTTTCTCACGTAAAAATCGCCACTTTTGAATTTTTTAAACCACTCAAAGCACTGTGATTTACCAAGAACATGCTCACCGTAAGCTTCGACAAGCATTCGATGCGATTCTGTAGCAGTTTTCTTCAAATGGTAACAGAAAATCAATGCTGTCCGCAAATCGTAGTTTGCAGGCACAAAATTCGGCATGTTCAACGCTATTAAAAACTATGCTGTTGTATGAAACTTGTATTGTTATGAGTTGAAAATCTTTATCAGATGTCAAAACAAGAAAATAGCGCCAATGACGCGGTTTGACGG
>CAJQTV010002457.1:5000-12148 GCA_907163055.1 Formica aquilonia x Formica polyctena | reverse complement strand
TACAATATATAAATTGATTACATCTAATACATTACAATATGTACAACGTAACCTATTGCATGGATACAATATAAGAAGAAAAAAATTCAATTACGGTGGTCCCCAACCAGACATCATCATGTTTGCACGCCCCCGACGCGTCTCCGTGGTTTGATTGAACCTCGCGAAGTTCATAAAAGACCCTTTGAGCACCCTCGTTGTGACTCCTCTCATCACCGCCTTGGAGATGCCTAGTGATGTTAGGGCATCCGCAGACTCGCTCGCCCACACGCCACGCCAAGACAGAGTCGCCGTCGTCACGTCCAAATTCTGCAATGGTACCTGCAGCAGATTGCTAACGCGTGCCAGCAGATCGGAATTGTCCGCGTAATAGCGACGCTTCCTGTGGTGTCCCTCCGTTAGTGGTCTGGCACCCGAAATGACCTGCACATCTATTACATGACCACGCTCGCCCTTGGAGGCCAGGATATCGGGCTTGCGGACTCCCTCTCGCGTGCGAAAGACGTGCTCTCGCCGGACATTATAGCCACCACGCTGCAGCTCACCAGCCAAAGTCGAGGCAGCCGCATCGTGACGCATGATCCTTCCTCCATGGGTCCTAAAGCACTGCTGCACAATATGCGCCGCCGTCTCCTGGACTCCACAACCAGCCCGACAGGCAACATCCTCTCTCAATCGTCTGGGACCCCTCGTAGTTCTGACCCTGGCAGGCAGCGCATTGATCCACACCTTAATGTACTGCAGCCAATCCGAGGATGGAATGTGGACCATGCAGTCGTCCAGCCAGCGCGTAGATGCTGGTACATTCTTTGCCTCACGCAACTCGAAGCCGTCAACCATCGCATGGAATTCAGCAGGCCAATCCTCTTCACGCCGTCTCGAAAGCCCACACCAACGCCGCTTTTTGTCGGCCCAGGCACTTGACCCAGCCACACGAGCCGCCTCGTATTGCGACGTTTTTAGTCGCTCCAATCGTGCCAACGTCATCCGTGGTACCGCTGTCTCGAACGACAGAATTCCCAGACCGCCCTGCTTCATTGGAGAGTGGAAGAACGCTCTGGGGACATCATCCGGAAGACGGAGCCAACGACGCACCGCTGTACGGATCTGTCTATCCAACTTGCGCAAGAGGCCGTAGGATGCGCGCCCCAATACCAGGCCATGAATATATCTGGGAGCTAAATACGTCCTGAGGATTTTTAGCCTTTGCTGAGGCTTCAGCGGGGCACATGTAATCCTGTCCAACAACGGTAGCATCTCGACCTCCTGAGCCACCGGTCCAGATTCGCCAAACCGGACGCCTAAGTAACGTACCGTCTGGATAACACCCAACTGAGGCACTGCACGACCGCCAGCAGCAAACTGTGGATCAGTAAGGACCTTGATCCTCTTTGTTTTCCCTGAAGGGACGAGCGAGAACGCAGCACACTTAGCAGGCGCCAACTCCAACCCAAACGCCAGCAACGCCTTCATCACCCTCTCCAGAGACAGCTGAGCACCCTCCCTCGTCGCTCCGATGAGAACCAGATCGTCAGCAAAGGCGAGAGCATTCACTCTATGACCAGTGAGGTCAAAACCGACCTGTTCGGGAACCTCTGCAAGAATCTCGTTCATAATGAGATTAAATATTAACGGGGAGAGAGGGTCACCCTGCCTGACACCCCTCCCAGGAAGCAGCTCCTCCGAAAACGCCCTGTCTACCTCCAGTCTAACGGCAGCCGTCCGGTAAAGCGCGGAGAGATATTCCACCATTTCATGAGGTATACCATGCTTATGTAGAACGTGTCTAATGGCATCATGACTCACGGTGTCAAAGGCCTTCCGCACATCCAAAGTAATGACGTGGATCTGCCTGCAATTGGTACGCGCATCAAACAATAGCGCCGAAAGCACCGCCACATTCTCCGCACAGCCGTCTGCTGCAATAAAGGCCCGCTGCCTCATATCTAATAGATTACGACCAGCTAGTCGGTGCGCAAGGATTTTGTGAAAATGGCGGAGAATGACCGACGACACAGATATCGGCCGATAACACGAGGGGTCCATCAAGTCAGAAGACTTAGGGATCAGGACCGTTCTGGAGTGACGGAATCTCGGCGGGACTCTCCCAGTTGCCATAAACATATTAAGGATTGTCGCTCGCAGAATCGCAGGCACCTCCGCAAACCAACGCCGCACCGTCATACCATCCAATCCAGGCGCAGACGCTGATGGAAGTCTGATGTTGATCACCTCGCCTTCGGTGATGGGAGACCATATACCCTCCAGCTCAGTCTGGGTCCTGTTTGCCGTCAGGGGCCGCGTGAGCACAACCGACTCAGTCTCAAGCACGGGTTTCCAAAATCCAAGCTGTTCCGCAAGAGTGGGATGCGGCAAACCCTCAGCATCGCCATCAAGGACCTTATGGGCGGCCTTGGTCATATTGGTCCTCCAAAGCTGCTGCATACGGCGATATTCCACTCGCCTTGCCTTCCTCTTCGACACCAGCTGAACAGCACGAGGGCCACGAACAGTTCTAACGCGTCTCGCAATCTCAAGATCCGGAAAGGTGTTGTTCCACCACTCATCCAGAGCATCATCAGGCGACCGGCCTTCTCTGAGGCGACATATAGCCGCACGAATCCAAATGCCACCATTCATTTCCGGTATGATGTCTTCACTCTTAGCCACTAACCAACTCATCGCAGTCTCAGGTCCCGGCAGAGGCAACTCTCCGCGCCCCGCGGCGGCATTTCGTGAGTCCCGCTGTACGGACTCGTCGATCCTCTGAATGAGGTGCCGGTTCCTGTACTCGACAACCAGATCCTTGTAGTCCTGCCTTTTCCTGATACCCTTGATAGATTCCAACGATCTAGCCTCACCATGTCTCTCTAATAAATAAAGATTCATGGATCTCGTCTGCGGAGGGGCCCCTGCCTCATCCACAGCAAGCAGTCTAATTTCTTCGTCGTTCCATCGACGCTTAACCTGAGCAACGCGAATCTCCTCATTATATTCCACCGGATGCGCACTCCTCTTGTGAACGCCGAGTCCAATGCGCGACGAGAAAGAGCGCAAGCAAATCGCGCAAACATACGCGTTAGGGCGACCAGCAACCACCGTAACATCGCCGTTATCATTCACACTATTCATAGACGGACCAGCGAAATCATTAGTTTCATTGGGGGGAGGCTCCGAGGTACCTCCCCGACTATCTCTCTCAGTATTAATTATAGTAGCACCAATGAAATTTTCCCCGAAGGGGGGCGCTACGAAAGGGGGAGCTAACCCCAGACGTCGCGCATAAGTAGGTCGTTACTTTACTATCGCAATGGTGGTAACTGCGGCCGGATTCATATTCCCGAGGAAGGGCTCTCTGGCTCCGGCAGGTGACGAACCTCCCTCCTCGTACAAGGAACAACTATGACTCACGCTGAAATGAGAGAGAATACAACATATGATATAGTTAATATTGTATCATCCTCGATCTATCGCCCAGTTTCCGCTGTAGTATTGGACAGGCCGAAACATCCAAGGCCGAGTGGTTCGCTACAGCCATCTTAGCCCTCTCACAATTGTGACATCTGAGCACGCCGGTCTTGGGGCATGATCTTGATTCGTGCCCCTCGCTACAATGGCCACAGACATCGCTCGCAGCCTGGCAGTTCTTTGCAATGTGTCCAAAACCAAGGCACTTGAAACACTGCAGGATACGCAGATGATCGGCCACCCTGCAAGAGGACCATCCCAGATAGATGCGACCCTGATTAAGGAGCTTGTTCCTAACGTCCGGAGAAACTTCAATGACCGCACCGGAGGCCCTATGGCCCCTTAGCAGGAGCCCAATAGATGAGTCTAACATCGTCCTCACTGACTCCATCCAGATTCTGCTTTATCAAGTCGCCAATGAGCCGCGACCTATCTGTATTGGGAGGAATGTCCCTAATCATAAGCCTCGGATTAAGCTTGTCCACACGCTTGACATCCATGCCCAGGTTGTCCAACATTGGTCTTAATTTATCCAGTTCGTCACGACCGGCCACAATACGCACGGACTTATTCCGACCTCTAATCACGCGATCGATCTTAATGCCGACTTCGTTCGGCTTAATGGAGGCCAACACCGCGCTACAAGTAGCCCGCGCATCCGCAAACCTCTCACCTATGTCCTTGCCAGGGATCACCTCGATCGTCTCCTGCCGACAACGAATATTCTCGTCCGGCCGAACACCAGGTCCACGCGGCGGCCGCGAGACGGATCCGTCCCCAGATGCCCGAACCACGCCAGCATACGAGCGACCAGACTCCGGACGCCCAACAGACGGTCCACGAAAATCCGCAAGCGACTCAACGGCCTGACGGACGCTGTTCTCCAAGCGACCGCCAACCGACGCAGCCACCTCCGCAACCAGAGCTCTTGTTCTTTCGACCTCACCTGCGCGCCACTCATTTAAAACACCTCCGACTGCTGCACTCACCGACTCACGAACCGTCCCGGCAACATCAGAGTTCAAACTCGCGTCAAGGTCACCTCTTGGCGTCGATCTTATCATCCGCCAAATCTTCGCGGTGGTCTCACGCTCGGCCCTGACTTGAGTATAAGCCATCATCAGCTTATTAACAGCTCTCCGGTACGCAGCAATTACTTCCTCCAGCTCCTTCTTCTTGATTGCTGACTCTTTGCTGACCGCGTTGATGGCGGCAAAGTTATAATCATGCCCAGCTAATACAGTCTTCATGTTTTGCAGCTCGGCATCACACAGAGGCGGCGGGTCCATATCCAAGTCGGTCGCCTGGGGCGGAGATGTGGCCATCCTCTTCGCACTACTACTGCGGGGCATCCTGCCTCAGGGCAGAGCCCTCACTACCAGCCCGAAAACGAAAATCGTCAAGCCCTGGGGGCACAGCGGAGGGCCCCGTTTGGCGCGGGAGACCCTCCCCCGGACCACTCATCACTTATACGCCGCACACACAAATTATCCGGATAAGCGAGTACTCGAACCTAATTTTTAGCTGAGATAATAGACGTACACAATTGAAAATTTGCTCGCACGCGTCAAGGCATCAATGCGCAGCCGAAACCACCATAAAAATCCAGGGTTAAGAGGGGACCAGAAAAAAACACTAGATTTTTAAGTTCCCAAAAAAACGACTTAGAGGCACCAAAACCCGCCCAAGATGATCTTAGCGGTTCACCGGAGGCTCGAAAAACACGATGGCACTATCGTCAAAAAATCACCAAATTTTGGCAATTTCCTCAATTTTACACTAAAAAACCAACATAAAAGCCAGTAAAATAGTCGAAAACAGTACCCCGATACTCTCCGCAATCGATTTGACACGTTTAATTCGCGCTTAGAATCGACCAATCACATGCAAGATCACTAAATACATGTGAAAGATACTTTACGAACTATCCAAGATGGCCGACCAAGATGGCCGACCCACGTGTTTATGTTCCCGCTATTTCACATAAATCCGCCGATTTCCGGCTACACACAACCGATCGAGACGATCCAGGGCGCAAAATAAATGCGGCACAAACCACAGAACACGGCGTTATGCGTATTTTAATCCAACAATCACTCTACTAGTCACAATATGTCCGACAAACTGTCATATGGCAATTAGCACGTGCGATGTTTGAAACACAAACTAGCGCAAATTTACGCAACCGTCACACATAATCGAGCACTCCGCGTGTAGCAGATCGAAAACTGCATCGATGAAGCACAAATTTTCAGTAAACAACTCACTATTTACAACCGAAAAGAATCTTTGAACACGGAGCGATCCCAGACACGTCCGAACATGACAAGAGAGTCATAGTCCGTTTACCCGCGCTTGCTTGAATTTCTTCACGTTGACATTCAGAGCACTGGGCAGAAATCACATTGCGTCAACACCCGCGAGGGCCATCGCAATGCTTTGTTTTAATTAGACAGTCGGATTCCCCTAGTCCGTGCCAGTTCTGAGCTGAGCGTTGAATGGCGGCCGAAGAGGACGACCACGACGGCTCGCGCCGCCACGGAAGCCTCGCAGCAAGGAAGATCCGCGGGAGGCCAAGGCACGGGACCGAGCTCGGATCCCGGGACCGGCGCGAGAACGCCGACCGTTCACCTCGCCCAGGCCCGGCACGTCAGCCAGACCCGCTTCCCGACCAAGCCCGACACGCCCCGCTCCTCAGAGCCAATCCTTATTCCGAAGTTACGGATCCAATTTGCCGACTTCCCTTACCTACATTATTCTATCGACTAGAGGCTCTTTACCTTGGAGACCTGCTGCGGATATGGGTACGAACCGGCGCGACACCTCCACACGTGGCCCTCTCCTGGATTTTCAAGGTCCGAGGGGAAGATCCGGACACCGCCGCAACTGCGGTGCTCTTCGCGTTCCAAACCCTATCTCCCTGCTAGAGGTTTCCAGGGAACTCGAACGCTTATACAGAAAAGAAAACTCTTCCCGGATCTCCCGACGGCGTCTCCAGGTCATTTTGGGTTACCCCGACGAACACTCTTACGAGGGCCCGAATTGTATGCGGTTCCGCTGCCGGGTTCCGGAATAGGAACCGGATTCCCTTTCGCCCGACGGGCGTGTGTCTCTATATACATCATCATCATCAAAACGTCGCTCGCCAGCGGCAACGGAACGTGCGTGCGGCGCGCGTCCAACGCCGCCGTCTCGCTCTCGCGAGAGGGGCGTGACGCGCGCGCGCCACGCGACATTCGTGCGCGACTCGCTCTGTTCTGCTTTGTTGTGTTTCTTCGACACTCGAGTATATTGTACGCCGTCATTGACATAGGATTTCTCCTAGGGCTTAGGTCGACTGACTCGTGTGCAACGGCTGTTCACACGAAACCCTTCTCCACGTCAGTCCTCCAGGGCCTCGCTGGAGTATTTGCTACTACCACCAAGATCTGCACCGACGGCGGCTCCAGGCAGGCTCGCGCCCAGACCCTTCTGCGCTCACCGTCGCGACCCTCCTACTCGTCAGGGCTTCGTGACGACGCGAGAGACCTTGCGACATCGTGCCAAGAAGACACGACGCGCCCGGCGCTCCCGTTGCCGCCCCACTTGCCGCTGACGGCAGAGTATAGGCTCGACGCTTCAGCGCCATCCATTTTCAGGGCTAGTTGCTTCGGCAGGTGAGTTGTTACACACTCCTTAGC
>CAJQTV010002456.1:0-13054 GCA_907163055.1 Formica aquilonia x Formica polyctena | reverse complement strand
TAAGTCGTTCCGAACGAAGGAAACTAGCGTACATAGCGATCTTAGCTCTGTGTGCCGAGAAGCGTTGTTCCTCAATTTCCTTGATGTGTTATGAAAATTTTCGGCAAATCTCGCTTACAGGCACGTAACTAAGTCGTTCCGAACGAAGGAAACTTGCGTACATAGCGATCTTAGCTCTGTGTGCCGAGAAGCGTTGTTCCTCAATTTCCTTGATGTGTTATGAAAATTTTCGGCAAATCTCGCTTACAGGCACGTAACTAAGTCGTTCCGAACGAAGGAAACTTGCGTACATAGCGATCTTAGCTCTGTGTGCCGAGAAGCGTTGTTCCTCAATTTCCTTGATGTGTTATGAAAATTTTCGGCAAATCTCGCTTACAGGCACGTAACTAAGTCGTTCCGAACGAAGGAAACTTGCGTACATAGCGATCTTAGCTCTGTGTGCCGAGAAGCGTTGTTCCTCAATTTCCTTGATGTGTTATGAAAATTTTCGGCAAATCTCACTTACAGGCACGTAACTAAGTCGTTCCGAACGAAGGAAACTTGCGTACATAGCGATCTTAGCTCTGTGTGCCGAGAAGCGTTGTTCCTCAATTTCCTTGATGTGTTATGAAAATTTTCGGCAAATCTCGCTTACAGGCACGTAACTAAGTCGTTCCGAACGAAGGAAACTTGCGTACATAGCGATCTTAGCTCTGTGTGCCGAGAAGCGTTGTTCCTCAATTTCCTTGATGTGTTATGAAAATTTTCGGCAATCTCACTTACAGGCACGTAACTAAGTCGTTCCGAACGAAGGAAACTTGCGTACATAGCGATCTTAGCTCTGTGTGCCGAGAAGCGTTGTTCCTCAATTTCCTTGATGTGTTATGAAAATTTTCGGCAATATCTCACTTACAGGCACGTAACTAAGTCGTTCCGAACGAAGGAAACTTGCGTACATAGCGATCTTAGCTCTGTGTGCCGAGAAGCGTTGTTCCTCAATTTCCTTGATGTGTTTATGAAAATTTTCGGCAAATCTCACTTACAGGCACGTAACTAAGTCGTTCCGAACGAAGGAAACTTGCGTACTCTCTTACAGGCACGTAACTAAGTCGTTCCGAACGAAGGAAACTTGCGTACATAGCGATCTTAGCTCTGTGTGCCGAGAAGCGTTGTTCCTCCATTTCCTTGTTGTGTTATGAAAATTTTCGGCAAATCTCGCTTACAGGTACGTAACTAAGTCGTTCCGAACGAAGGAAACTTGGCGTACATAGCGATCTTAGCTCTGTGTGCCGAGAAGCGTTGTTCCTCAATTTCCTTGATGTGTTATGAAAACTTTCGGCAAATCTCGGTTACAGGCACGTAACTAAGTCGTTCCGAACGAAGGAAACTTGCGTACATAGCGATCTTAGCTCTGTGTGCCGAGAAGCGTTGTTCCTCAATTTCCTTGATGTGTTATGAAAATTTTCGGCAAATCTCGCTTACAGGCACGTAACTAAGTCGTTCCGAACGAATCGGCAAATCTCGCTTACAGGCACGTAACTAAGTCGTTCCGAACGAAGGAAACTTGCGTACATAGCGATCTTAGCTCTGTGTGCCGAGAAGCGTTGTTCCTCAATTTCCTTGATGTGTTATGAAAACTTTCGGCAAATCTCGCTTACAGGCACGTAACTAAGTCGTTCCGAACGAATAAAACTTGCGTACATAGCGATCTTAGCTCTGTGTGCCGAGAAGCGTTGTTCCTCAATTTCCTTGATGTGTTATGAAGAAATTTTCGGCAAATCTCGCTTACAGGCACGTAACTAAGTCGTTCCGAACGAAGGAAACTTGCGTACATAGCGATCTTAGCTCTGTGTGCCGAGAAGCGTTGTTCCTCAATTTCCTTGATGTGTTATGAAAATTTTCGGCAATCTCACTTACAGGCACGTAACTAAGTCGTTCCGAACGAAGGAAACTTGCGTACATAGCGATCTTAGCTCTGTGTGCCGAGAAGCGTTGTTCCTCAATTTCCTTGATGTGTTATGAAAATTTTCGGCAAATCTCGCTTACAGGCACGTAACTAAGTCGTCCCGAACGATGGAAACTTGCGTACATAGCGATCTTATCTCTGTGTGCCGAGAAGCGTTGTTCCTCAATTTCCTTGATGTGTTATGAAAATTTTCGGCAAATCTCGCTTACAGGTACGTAACTAAGTCGTTCCGAACGAAGGAAACTTGCGTACATAGCGATCTCAGCTCTGTGTGCCGAGAAGCGTTGTTAGTTACAAAATTTAGTTCAAATCTCGTTACAGGTACGTAACTAAGTCGTTCCGAACGAAGGAAACTTGCGTACATAGCGATCTTAGCTCTGTGTGCTGAGAAGCGTTGTTCCTCAATTTCCTTGATGTGTTATGAAAATTTTCGGCAAATCTCGCTTACAGGCAAAAATTTTCGGCAAATCTCGCTTACGGCACGTAACTAAGTCGTTCCGAACGAAGGAAACTTGCGTACATAGCGATCTTAGCTCTGTGTGCCGAGAAGCGTTGTTCCTCAATTTCCTTGATGTGTTATGAAAACTTTTCGGCAAATCTCACTTACAGGTACGTAACTAAGTCGTTCCGAACGAAGGAAACTTGCGTACATAGCGATCTTAGCTCTGTGTGCCGAGAAGCGTTGTTCCTCAATTTCCTTGATGTGTTATGAAAAAATTTTCGGCAAATCTCACTTACAGGCACGTAACTAAGTCGTTCCGAACGAAGGAAACTTGCGTACATAGCGATCTTAGCTCTGTGTGCCGAGAAGCGTTGTTCCTCAATTTCCTTGATGTGTTATGAAAATTTTCGGCAAATCTCGCTTACAGGCACGTAACTAAGTCGTTCCGAACGAAGGAAACTTGCGTACATAGCGATCTTAGCTCTGTGCCGAGAAGCGTTGTTCCTCAATTTCCTTGATGTGTTATGAAAATTTTCGGCAAATCTCGCTTACAGGCACGTAACTAAGTCGTTCCGAACGAAGGAAACTTGCGTACATAGCGATCTTAGTTCTGTGTGCCAAGAAGAGTTGTTCCTCAATTTCTTTGATGTGTTATGAAAATTTTCGGCAAATCTCGCTTACAGGCACGTAACTAAGTCGTTCCGAACGAAGGAAACTTGCGTACATAGCGATCTTAGCTCTGTGTGCCGAGAAGCGTTGTTCCTCATTTCCTTGATGTGTTATGAAAAATTTTCGGCAAATCTCGCTTACAGGCACGTAACTAAGTCGTTCCGAACGAAGGAAACTTGCGTACATAGCGATCTTAGCTCTGTGTGCCGAGAAGCGTTGTTCCTGAATTTCCTTGATGTGTTATGAAAATTTTCGGCAAATCTCGCTTACAGGCACGTAACTAAGTCGTTCCGAACGAAGGAAACTTGCGTACATAGCGATCTTAGCTCTGTGTGCCGAGAAGCGTTGTTCCTCAATTTTCCTGATGTGTTATGAAAATCTTCGGCAAATCTCGCTTACAGGCACGTAACTAAGTCGTTCCGAACGAAGGAAACTTGCGTACATAGCGATCTTAGCTCTGTGAGCCGAGAAGCGTTGTTCCTTTATTTCCTTGATGTGTTATGAAAATTTTCGGCAAATCTCGCTTACAGGCACGTAACTAAGTCGTTCCGAACGAAGGAAACTTGCGTACATAGCGATCTTAGCTCTGTGTGCCGAGAAGCGTTGTTCCTCAATTCCTTGATGTGTTATGAAAATTTTCGGCAAATCTCGCTTACAGGCACGTAAATAAGTCGTTCCGAACGAAGGAAACTTGCGTACATAGCGATCTTAGCTCTGTGTGCCGAGAAGCGTTGTTCCTCAATTTCCTTGATGTGTTATGAAAATTTTCGGCAAATCTCGCTTACAGGCACGTACTTAAGTCGTTCCGAACGAAGGAAACTTGCGTACATAGCGATCTTAGCTCTGTGTGCCGAGAAGCGTTTTTCCTCAATTTCCTTGATGTGTTATGAAAATTTTCGGCTAATCTCGCTTACAGGCACGTAACTAAGTCGTTTCGAACTAAGGAAACTTGCGTACATAGCGATCTTAGCTCTGTGTGCCGAGAAGCGTTGTTCCTCAATTTCCTTGATGTGTTATGAAAATTTTCGGCAAATCTCGCTTACAGGCACGTAACTAAGTCGTTCCGAACGAAGGAACTTGCGTACATAGCGATCTTAGCTCTGTGTGCCGAGAAGCGTTGTTCCTCAATTTCCTTGATGTGTTATAAAAATTTTCGGCAAATCTCGCTTACAGGCACGTAACTAAGTCGTTCCGAACGAAGGAAACTTGCGTACATAGCGATCTTAGCTCTCTGTGTCCGAGAAGCGTTGTTCCTCAATTTCCTTGATGTGTTATGAAAATTTTCGGCAAATCTCGCTTACAGGCACGTATCTAAGTCGTTCCGAACGAAGGAAACTTGCGTACATAGCGATCTTAGCTCTGTGAGCCGACAAGCGTTGTTCCTCAATTTTCTTGTTGTGTTAAAAAAATTTTCGGCATATCTCACTTACAGGCACGTAACTAAGTCGTTCCGAACGAAGGAAACTTGCGTACATAGCGATCTTAGCTCTGTGAGCCGAGAAGCGTTGTTCCTCAATTTCCTTGATGTGTTATGAAAATTTTCGTCAAATCTCACTTACAGGCAGGTAACTAAGTCGTTCCGAACGAAGGAAACTTGCGTACATAGCGATCTTAGCTCTGTGTGCCGAGAAGCGTTGTTCCTCAATTTCCTTGATGTGTTATGAAAAATTTTCGGCAAATCTCGCTTACAGGCACGTAACTAAGTCGTTCCGAACGAAGGAAACTTGCGTACATAGCAATCTTAGCTCTGTGTGCCGAGAAGCGTTGTTCCTCAATTTCCTTGATGTGTTATGAAAACTTTCGGTATATCTCACTTACAGGTACGTAACTAAGTCGTTCCGAACGAAAGAAGTTTGCGTACATAGCGATTTAGCTCTGTGTGCCGAGAAGCGTAACGTAATTTCTTGAAGTCGTTTTCGAACGACAGGAAACTTGCGTTCCGAACGAAGGAAACTTGCATAGCGATCTTAGCTCTGTGTGCCGAGAAGCGTTGTTCCTCTATTTCCTTTATGTGTTATGAAAATTTTCGGCAAATCTCGCTTACAGGCACGTAACTAAGTCGTTCCGAAGGAAGAAAACTTGCGTACATAGCGATCTTAGCTCTGTGTGTGCCGAGAAGCGTTGTTCCTCAATTTCCTTGATGTGTTATGAAAATTTTCGGCAAATCTCGCTTACAGGCACGTAACTAAGTCGTTCCGAACGAAGGAAACTTGCGTACATAGCGATCTTAGCTCTGTGTGCCGAGAAGAGTTGTTCCTCAATTTCTTGATGTGTTATGAAAACTTTCGGTATATCTCACTTACAGGTACGTAACTAAGTCGTTCCGAACGAAGGAAACTTGCGTACATAGCGATCTTAGCTCTGTGTGCCGAGAAGCGTTGTTCCTCAATTTCTTTGATGTGTTATGAAAGTTTTCGTCAAATCTCGCTTACAGGCACGTAACTAAGTCGTTCCGAACGAAGGAAACTTGCGTACATAGCGATCTTAGCTCTGTGTGCCGAATAGCGTTGTTCCTCAATTTTCTTGATGTGTTATGAAAATTTTCGGCAAATCTCGCTTACAGGCACGTAACTAAGTCGTTCCGAACGAAGGAAACTTGCGTACATAGCGATCTTAGCTCTGTGTGCCGAGAAGCGTTGTTCCTCAATTTCCTTGATGTGTTATGTAAACTTTCGGCAAATCTCGCTTACAGGCACGTAACTAAGTCGTTTCGAACGAAGGAAACTTGCGTACATAGCGATCTTAGCTCTGTGTGCCGAGAAGCGTTGTTCCTCTATTTCCTTGATGTGTTATGAAAATTTTCGGCAAATCTCGCTTACAGGCACGGAACTAAGTCGTTCCGAACGAAGGAAACTTGCGTACATAGCGATGTTAGCTCTGTGTGCCGAGAAGCGTTGTTCCTCAATTTCCTTGATGTGTTATGAAAACTTTCGGTATATCTCACTTACAGGTACGTAACTAAGTCGTTCCGAACGAAGGAAACTTGCGTACATATCGATCTTAGCTCTGTGTGCCGAGAAGCGTTGTTCCTCAATTTCCTTGATGTGTTATGAAAATTTTCGGCAAATCTCGCTTACAGGCACGTAACTAAGTCGTTCCGAACGAAGGAAACTTGCGTACATAGCGATCTTAGCTCTGTGTGCCGAGAAGCGTTGTTCCTCAATTTCCTTGATGTGTTATGAAAAAATTTCGGCAAATCTCGCTTACAGGCACGTAACTAAGTCGTTCCGAACGAAGGAAACTTGCGTACATAGCGATCTTAGCTCTGTGTGCCGAGAAGCGTTGTTCCTCAATTTCCTTGATGTGTTATGAAAATTTTCGGCAAATCTCGCTTACAGGCACGTAACTAAGTCGTTCCGAACGAAGGAAACTTGCGTACATAGCGATCTTAGCTCTGTGTGCCGAGAAGCGTTGTTCCTCAATTTCCTTGATGTGTTATGAAAACTTTCGGTATATCTCACTTACAGGTACGTAACTAAGTCGTTCCGAACGAAGGAAACTTGCGTACATAGCGATCTTAGCTCTGTGTGCCGAGAAGCGTTGTTCCTCAATTTCCTTGATGTGTTATGAAAAATTTCGGCAAATCTCGCTTACAGGCACGTAACTAAGTCGTTCCGAACGAAGCAAACTTGCGTACATAGCGATCTTAGCTCTGTGTGCCGAGAAGCGTTGTTCCTCAATTTCTTGATGTGTTATGAAAATTTTCGGCAAATCTCGCTTACAGGCACGTAACTCAGTCGTCCCGAACGAAGGAAACTTGCGTACATAGCGATCTTATCTCTGTGAGCCGAGAAGCGTTGTTCCTCAATTTCCTTGATGTGTTATGAAAACTTTCGGTATATCTCACTTACAGGTACGTAACTAAGTCGTTCCGAACGAAGGAAACTTGCGTACATAGCGATCTTAGCTCTGTGTGCCGAGAAGCGTTGTTCCTCAATTTCCTTGATGTGTTATGAAAATTTTCGGCAAATCTCGCTTACAGGCACGTAACTAAATCGTTCCGAACGAAGGAAACTTGCGTACATAGCGATCTTAGCTCTGTGTGCCGAGAAGCGTTGTTCCTCAACTTCCTTGATGTGTTATGAAAAATTTTCGGCAAATATCTCACTTACAGGTACGTAACTAAGTCGTTCCGAACGAAGGAAACTTGCGTACATAGCGATCTTAGCTCTGTGTGCCGAGAAGCGTTGTTCCTCAATTTATTCCTTGATGTGTTATGAAAATTTTCGTCAAATCTCGCTTACAGGCACGTAACTAAGTCGTTCCGAACGAAGGAAACTTGCGTACATAGCGATCTTAGCTCTGTGTGCCGAGAAGCTTTGTTCCTCAATTTTCTTGATGTGTTATGAAAAACTTTCGGTATATCTCACTTACAGGTGCGTAACTAAGTCGTTCCGAACGAAGGAAACTTGCGTACATAGCGATCATAGCTCTGAGTGCCGAGAAGCGTTGTTCCTCAATTTCCTTGATGTGTTATGAAAATTTTCGGCAAATCTCGCTTACAGGCACGTAACTAAGTCGTTCCGAACGAAGGAAACTTGCGTACATAGCGATCTTAGCTCTGTGTGCCGAGAAGCGTTGTTCCTGAATTTCCTTGATGTGTTATGAAAATTTTCGGCAAATCTCGCTTACAGGCACGTAACTAAGTCGTTCCAAACGAAGGAAACATGCGTACATAGCGATCTTAGCTCTGTGTTCCGATAAGCGTTGTTCCTCAATTTTTCTTGATGTGTTATGAAAAAATTTTCGGTAATCTCACTACAGGTACGTAACTAAGTCGTTCCGAACGAAGGAAACTTGCGTACATAGCGATCTTAGCTCTGTGTGCCGAGAAGCGTTGTTCCTCTATTTCCTTGATGTGTTATGAAAATTTTCGGCAAATCTCGCTTACAGGCACGTAACTAAGTCGTTCCGAACGAAGGAAACTTGCGTACATAGCGATCTTAGCTCTGTGTGCCGAAAAGCGTTGTTACTCAATTTCCTTGATGTGTTATGAAAATTTTCGGCAAATCTCACTTACAGGCACGTAACTAAGTCGTTCCGAACGAAGGAAACTTGCGTACATAGCGATCTTAGCTCTGTGTGCCGAGAAGCGGTTGTTCCTCAATTTTCCTTGATGTGTTATGAAAATTTTCGGCAAATCTCGCTTACAGGCACGTAACTAAGTCGTTCCGAACGAAGGAAACTTGCGTACATAGCGATCTTAGCTCTGTGTGCCGAGAAGCGTTGTTCCTCAATTTCCTTGATGTGTTATGAAAAATTTCGGCAAATCTCGCTTACAGGCACGTAACTAAGTCGTTCCGAACGAAGGAAACTTGCGTACATAGCGATCTTAGCTCTGTGTGCCGAGAAGCGTTGTTCCTCAATTTCCTTGATGTGTTATGAAAAAATTCGGCAAATCTCGCTTACAGGCACGTAACTAAGTCGTTCCGAACGAAGGAAACTTGCGTACATAGCGATCTTAGCTCTGTGTGCCGAGAAGCGTTGTTCCTCAATTTCCTTGATGTGTTATGAAAAACTTTCGGTATATCTCACTTACAGGTACGTAACTAAGTCGTTCCGAACGAAGGAAAACTGCGTACATAGCGATCTTAGCTCTGTGTGCCGAGAAGCGTTGTTCCTCCTCAATTTCCTTGATGTGTTATGAAAAAATTTCGGCAAATCTCGCTTACAGGCACGTAACTAAGTCGTTCCGAACGAAGGAAACTTGCGTACATAGCGATCTTAGCTCTGTGTGCCGAGAAGCGTTGTTCCTCAATTTCCTTGATGTGTTATGAAAATTTTCGGCAAATCTCGCTTACAGGCACGTAACTAAGTCGTTCCGAACGAAGGAAACTTGCGTACATAGCGATCTTAGCTCTGTGTGCCGAGAAGCGTTGTTCCTCAATTTCCTTGATGTGTTATGAAAATTTTCGGCAAATCTCGCTTACAGGCACGTAACTAAGTCGTTCCGAACGAAGGAAACTTGCGTACATAGCGATCTTAGCTCTGTGTGCCGAGAAGCGTTGTTCCTCAATTTCCTTGATGTGTTATGAAAATTTTCGGCAAATCTCGCTTACAGGCACGTAACTAAGTCGTTCCGAACGAAGGAAACTTGCGTACATAGCGATCTTAGCTCTGTGTGCCGAGAAGCGTTGTTCCTCAATTTCCTTGATGTGTTATGAAAATTTTCGGCAAATCTCACTTACAGGCACGTAACTAAGTCGTTCCGAACGAAGGAAACTTGCGTACATAGCGATCTTAGCTCTGTGTGCCGAGAAGCGTTGTTCCTCAATTTCCTTGATGTGTTATGAAAACTTTCGGTATATCTCACTTACAGGCACGTAACTAAGTCGTTCCGAACGAAGGAAACTTGCGTACATAGCGATCTTAGCTCTGTGTGCCGAGAAGCGTTGTTCCTCAATTTCCTTGATGTGTTATGAAAAAATTTTCGGCAAATCTCGCTTACAGGTACGTAACTAAGTCGTTCCGAACGAAGGAAACTTGCGTACATAGCGATCTTAGCTCTGTGTGCCGAGAAGCGTTGTTCCTCAATTTTCCTTGATGTGTTATGAAAATTTTCGGCAAATCTCGCTTACAGGCACGTAACTAAGTCGTTCCGAACGAAGGAAACTTGCGTACATAGCGATCTTAGCTCTGTGTGCCGAGAAGCGTTGTTCCTCAATTTCCTTGATGTGTTATGAAAATTTTCGGCAAATCTCACTTACAGGCACGTAACTAAGTCGTTCCGAACGAAGGAAACTTGCGTACATAGCGATCTTAGCTCTGTGTGCCGAGAAGCGTTGTTCCTCAATTTCCTTGATGTGTTATGAAAAAAACTTTCGGTAATCTCTTTACAGGCACGTAACTAAGTCGTTCCGAACGAAGGAAACTTGCGTACATAGCGATCTTAGCTCTGTGTGCCGAGAAGCGTTGTTCCTCAATTTCCTTGATGTGTTATGAAAAAATTTTTCGGCAAATCTCGCTTACAGGCACGTAACTAAGTCGTTCCGAACGAAGGAAACTTGCGTACATAGCGATCTTAGCTCTGTGTGCCGAGAAGCGTTGTTCCTCAATTTCCTTGATGTGTTATAAAAAATTATCGGCAAATCTCGCTTACAGGCACGTAACTAAGTCGTTCCGAACGAAGGAAACTTGCGTACATAGCGATCTTAGCTCTGTGTGCCGAGAAGCGTTGTTCCTCAATTTCCTTGATGTGTTATGAAAAATTTCGGCAAATCTCGCTTACAGGCACGTAACTAAGTCGTTCCGAACGAAGGAAACTTGCGTACATAGCGATCTTAGCTCTGTGTGCCGAGAAGCGTTGTTCCTCAATTTCCTTGATGTGTTATGAAAATTTTCGGCAGATCTCTCGCTTACAGGCACGTAACTAAGGCGTTCCGAACAAAGTAAACTTGCGTACATAGCGATCTTATCTCTTTGAGTCGAGAAGCGTAGTTCCTCCGTTTCCTTGATGTGTTATGAAAATTTCGGCAAATCTCGCTTACAGGCACGTAACTAAGTAGTTCCGAACGAAGGAAACTTGCGTACATAGCGATCTTATCACTGTGTGCCGAGAAGCGTTGTACCTCAATTTCCTTGATGTGTTATGAAAAAAATTTTCGGCAAATCTCGCTTACAGGCACGTAACTAAGTCGTTCCGAACGAAGGAAACTTGCGTACATAGCGATCTTAGCTCTGTGTGCGAGAAGCGTTGTTCCTCAAATTTCCTTGATGTGTTATGAAAATTTTCGGCAAATCTCGCTTACAGGCACGTAACTAAGTCGTTCCGAACGAAGGAAACTTGCGTACATAGCGATCTTAGCTCTGTGAGTCGAGAAGCGTTGTTCCTCAATTTCCTTGATGTGTTATGAAAAAATTCGGAAAATCTCGCTTACTGGCACGTAACTAAGTCGTTCCGAACGAAGGAAACTTGCGTACATAGCGATCTTAGCTCTGTGTGCCGAGAAGCGTTGTTCCTCAATTTCCTTGATGTGTTATGAAAAAACTTCGGCAAATCTCGCTTACAGGCACGTAACTAAGTCGTTCCGAACGAAGGAAACTTGCGTACATAGCGATCTTAGCTCTGTGTGCCGAG
This sequence comes from Formica aquilonia x Formica polyctena, assembly GCA_907163055.1. NCBI lineage: Eukaryota > Metazoa > Arthropoda > Insecta > Hymenoptera > Formicidae > Formica > Formica aquilonia x Formica polyctena. The sequence continues at coordinate 1,921 of CAJQTV010002456.1, read as the reverse complement.
AAGCGTTGTTCCTCAATTTCCTTGATGTGTTATGAAAAAATTTCGGCAAATCTCGCTTACAGGCACGTAACTAAGTCGTTCCGAACGAAGGAAACTTGCGTACATAGCGATCTTAGCTCTGTGTGTACGTAACTAAGTCGTTCCGAACGAAGGAAACTTGCGTACATAGCGATCTTAGCTCTGTGTGCCGAGAAGCGTTGTTCCTCAATTTCCTTGATGTGTTATGAAAATTTTCGGCAAATCTCGCTTACAGGCACGTAACTAAGTCGTTACTAACGAATGAAACTTGCGTACATAGCGATCTTAGCTCTGTGTGCCGAGAAGCGTTGTTCCTCAATTTACTTGATGTGTTATGAAAATTTTCGGTATATCTCACTTACAGGCACGTAACTAAGTCGTTCCGAACGAAGGAAACTTGCGTACATAGCGATCTTAGCTCTGTGTGCCGAGAAGCGTTGTTTCTCAATTTCCTTGATGTGTTATGAAAATTTTCGGCAAATCTCACTTACAGGCACGTAACTAAGTCGTTCCGAACGAAGGAAACTTGCGTACATAGCGATCTTAGCTCTGTGTGCCGAGAAGCATTATTCCAGAATTTCGTTGATGTGTTATGAAAATTTTCGGCAATCTCGCTTACAGGCACGTAACTAAGTCGTTCCGAACGAAGGAAACTTGCGTACATAGCGATCTTATCTCTGTGAGCCGAGAAGGGTTGTTCCTCAATTTCCTTGATGTGTTATATGAATTTTCGGCAAATCTCACTCACAAGCACGTAACTAAGTCGTTGCAAACGAAGGAAACTTGCGTACAAAGCGATCTTATCTCTGTGAGCCGAGAAGCGTTGTTCCTCAATTTCCTTGATGTGTTATGAAAATTTTCGGCAAATCTCACTTACAGGCACGTAACTAAGTCGTTCCGAACGAAGGAAACTTGCGTACATAGCGATCTTAGCTCTGTGTGCCGAGAAGCGTTGTTCCTCAATTTCCTTGATGTGTTATGAAAATTTTCGGCAAATCTCTCACTTACAGGCACGTAACTAAGTCGTTCCGAACGAAGGAAACTTGCGTACATAGCGATCTTAGCTCTGTGTGCCGAGAAGCGTTGTTCCTCAATTTCCTTGATGTGTTATGAAAATTTTCGGCAAATCTCACTTACAGGCACGTAACTAAGTCGTTCCGAACGAAGGAAACTTGCGTACATAGCGATCTTAGCTCTGTGTGCCGAGAAGCGTTGTTCCTCAATTTCCTTGATGTGTTATGAAAAATTTTCGGCAAATCTCGCTTACAGGCACGTAACTAAGTCGTTCCGAACGAAGGAAACTTGCGTACATAGCGATCTTAGCTCTGTGTGCCGAGAAGCGTTGTTCCTCAATTTCCTTGATGTGTTATGAAAATTTTCGGCAAATCTCGCTTACAGGCACGTAACTAAGTCGTTCCGAACGAAGGAAACTTGCGTACATAGCGATCTTAGCTCTGTGTGCCGAGAAGCGTTGTTCCTCAATTTCCTTGATGTGTTATGAAAATTTTCGGAAAATCTCGCTTACAGGCACGTAACTAAGTCGTTCGAGAAGCGTTGTTCCTCAATTTCCTTGATGTGTTATGAAAATTTTCGGCAAATCTCGCTTACAGGCACGTAACTAAGTCGTTCCGAACGATGGAAACTTGCGTACATAGCGGTCATAGCTCTGTGTTCCGAGAAGCGTTTTTCCTCTTCTTCCATGATGTGTTATGAAAATTTTCGGGCAAATCTCGCTTACAGGCACGTAACTAAGTCGTTCCGAAGGAAGGAAACGTTGTACACAGCGATCTAAGCACGGTGTGGCTAGACGCGGTGTTCGTCGATTTCCTTGAGGTGTTCTGAACATTTTCGGCACATCTCGCTTACAGGCACGTAACTAAGTCGTTCCGAACGAAGGAAAACT